>CM065697.1:49144829-49147329 GCA_017654935.2 Phymorhynchus buccinoides
AATGGTGATTACGAAAGCCAGACTGAAGGGGGTGAAGGAGGTTGAAGTTTTCTAGATATTTAGATAGGTGACTGTGGACGTGCTTTTCTAGGGGTTTTGATAGCACTGACAGAAGTGAAATAGGTCTAAAGTTGCTTAGGTCAGAATTATCGTTTGTTTTGGGTATTGGGATAACTTTAGCTGTTTTTAGGGCAGAGGGTATTGTTCTTAGGTCTATGCACAAATTATATATATATGTAAGGGGTTCGACAATGTATGGAAGAGAAAGTTTTAAAAGAGAGGCGTTTAACGTGTCAGGTCCCATTGATTTTTTATTCTTTAAACTAGTAATAAGAGCTCCTACTTCATGAACTGCTAGTAAAGGTATCTGAAAGGAGGAGTGTTGGTTTGTTCTCTCCTCGCAAAAGGTTTGGAGCAATGAGGGGACCGTGTATTTATCAGGGCATAAGGTGTCAGACTGCATTGTTGAACTTGCTAAGTTGAGGAAGTGCTCGTTGAATGAGTTAGGAGACCAGGTGTAGCTGTGATTTTGTTTAGTGCAATTCTTGTTACTGAAAGTATTTATTGCTCGCCATAATGAAGCCGTATCTTTGTTTGTGGCTAACATTTTATTAAAGTAGTTTCGCTTTGACACTTCAATAAGGTCAACTACTTTATTGCGTTGTTTCTTGTATTCAGTCTCCTTCTTTTCTCTGTCAAGCTTGTGTTTCTCTTTGGCAGAATCGGAGAGTTGCGCATTATCTGCGTTCTTTTTAGGTAATGTTTGTTTTTGTAACTGATCTCTCTCCTTCTTTAGTATATCCCTCTCTTTCATAGACCCCTGTATGTCAGGTGTGAGCCAACCAGGGAGAGAAGGTTGTTTGACTCTTTTCCTGCGAAGCGGTGCGTGCTTGTTCACTATTGGGAGAAGCGTATTATAAAAGGCATCTAGAGCACTCTCAGGGTCAGTATAATTAAAAATGTCATTAAAATTAGCTACATTAAGGTCGTAAAAGTAGTCATTTTGACTGAAATGTTTAAACGATCTGTAATGAATAGTAGTGTGTCCCTTATTTGGCTGTTTTGGAGGCTTGAATAGATAAGTGCAACAAATGGGGAAATGGTCGCTAATACTTTTATTTAAAGTTCTAACGTTTGATACCAAGCATGTATTATTTGTAAGAATATGGTCAAGGAGGGTGGAGGAGGTGGGGGTGATTCGGGTGGGGGAGGTTACAAGTTGGTGCAAACCAAATAAAGAAGTGGTGGATTGCCATGATGGCTGTGATTTCATGAGGTCGAAATTAAAATCCCCAAGCAGAATAACATTATTATTGAGGCGGGTCACCTTGTCCATCATGGCGACAAAATCGTCTAGCCAGATGAACGTTGCGGAGGGATTCCTGTAAACAAAACCAATTAAAAAAGATGGGGATCTTGGAAATTTAACCTCTAGCCAAATACATTCTATAAACGATTCTAGATCTGCTCTCCTTTTAGTAAAATTAGCTAAACTGTCATGTATGTATGTAGCTATGCCGGTTTCACCTTTGCGTTGGGCATCACGACGGAGAATGGTGTAGTGGGGGATGTGAAGGAGTTCATCAGATATGCCTGAGTGCAGGCGTGTTTCTGTGAGTCCGAGAATGTGGGTGTTTGGGGGTTCATTGAGTAGCAAAGAGATGTCAGCAAGCTTATTGTACAAATGATAAACATTTAAGTGACTCATTTGAGTCCCTGTGATTCGATTGTTATTACTACGGGTGTACATTTTAATAATACAGAGTTACAGAACATGCAATCAATAACGAGAAAAACAACAATAAATGTGTAGGTAACGAAAAGTAAAAAATAAAAATAAAATAAAATAAAATAAAATAAAATAAAAAAAGAAGAAAGAAAATCAAAAGGGTAATCCTGACACAAAACTGGTATTGTCACAAAGTGAATCCTCAATATAAAAGGACTAGCCACGTTACCAAGCGCCATTAATGTAGGAGATCACTAAACCACTATGCTTGGTGGGTCTCCACAGCCATGCTGGATTCGCTGAAGGGAGGGTGGGGGGAGAAAAGAAAAAAAAATGGGAATGTGCGTGTATAGCGCAACAACACTGAGTCACTATTGTTTCTTCCCGACAAAGGAAGCCCATGAAAGCGTCACTCACAACACACGGGGAAGGAAAAGCGTCACTCGCGAGTCTTGAAAAGGCAATTAAAGTTCACTGCACAAATCAATGTAATATAATATAATATAATGTAATATAAGTCTGGAGGCCATTGGCCATTGCTCAATGGTTAATGTTTACCAACTTAATTAAAATAAGAAAATGTTCTTAGCGTACAGTATGATAAGGTTTGTCAACAGCGCGCTCAGAAAAAAAAGTCACTGGCTATTACCAAAGCATAAAAAAGTCACAAAAAAGAACAAACCCCAATAACATGCCCACACTCTTATCAAATAAGTGGAAGGCTGGAACAATATATTAGGTAGAAGCAGAGAGAGAGAGAGAGAGAGAGAG
>CM065697.1:49167329-49179829 GCA_017654935.2 Phymorhynchus buccinoides
GGGGACACACATAGACGGTGACACATAGAGACGGGGACATATGGAGACGGGGACACATGGAGACGGGGACATATGGAGACGGGGACACATAGAGACGGGGACATATGGAGACGGGGACACATAGAGACGGTGACACATAGAGACGGGGACATATAGAGACGGGGACACATAGAGACGGGGACATATGGAGACGGGGACACATAGAGACGGGGACACATAGATAGAGACGGGGACACATGGAGATGGGGACACATAGAGACGGGGACATATGGAGACGGGGACACATAGAGACGGGGACACATGGAGATGGGGACACATAGAGACGGGGACATATGGAGACGGGGACACATAGAGACGGGGACATATGGAGATGGGGACACATAGAGACGGGGACATATGGAGACGGGGACACATAGAGACGGGGACATATAGAGATGGGGACACATAGAGACGGGGACATATGGAGACGGGGATACATAGAGACGGGGACACATAGAGATGGGGACATATAGAGACGGGGACACATAGAGACGGGGACACATAGAGATGGGGACACATAGAGACGGGGACATATGGAGACGGGGACACATAGAGACGGGGACATATGGAGATGGGGACACATAGAGACGGGGACATATGGAGATGTGGACACATAGAGACGGGGACATATGGAGACGGGGACACATAGAGACGGGGACATATGGAGATGTGGACACATAGAGACGGGGGACATATGGAGACGGGGATACATAGAGACGGGGACATATGGAGATGGGGACACATAGAGACGGGGACATATGGAGACGGGGATACATAGAGACGGGGACACATAGAGATGGGGACATATAGGAGATGGGGACACATAGAGACGGGGACACATGGAGATGTGGACACATAGAGACGGGGACATATGGAGACGGGGACATATAGAGACGGGGACATATAGAGATGGGGACACATAGAGACGGGGACATATGGAGATGTGGACACATAGAGACGGGGACATATGGAGACGGGGACACATAGAGACGGGGACATATAGAGATGTGGACACATAGAGACGGGGACATATAGAGACGGGGATACATAGAGACGGGGACATATAGAGATGGGGACACATAGAGACGGGGGACATATGGAGACGGTGACACATAGAGACGGGGACATATGGAGATGGGGACACATAGAGACGGGGACATATAGAGAGATGGGGACACATAGAGACGGGGACATATAGAGATGGGGACACATAGAGACGGGGACATATGGAGACGGGGACACATAGAGACGGGGACATATGGAGATGGGGACACATAGAGACGGGGACATATGGAGACGGGGATACATAGAGACGGGGACATATGGAGATGTGGACACATAGAGACGGGGACATATGGAGACGGGGACACATAGAGACGGGGACATATAGAGATGGGGACACATAGAGACGGGGACATATGGAGACGGGGACACATAGAGACGGGGACATATGGAGACGGGGACACATAGAGATGGGGACATATGGAGATGGGGACACATAGACGGGGACATATATGAGATGGGGACACGTAGAGACGGGGACACATGGAGATGGGGACACATAGAGACGGGGACATATGGAGATGGGGACACATAGAGACGGGGACACATGGAGACGGGGACACATAGAGACGGGGACACATAGAGACGGGGACACATAGAGACGGGGACATATGGAGATGGGAAGGAAAGGAGGAGGGGGGTACATATTTGACCAAATCAAAACTTTTTCGCTGCCACCGGGTTTAGCATGTACCAAGTGCATGGGCACACGGGACCTCGGTTTATCGTCACATCCGAAAGACACCACGTTCAGACCGTAAGGCCTAGTGCAAAGGGAGAGGACAAATCCCCTGTACCCAGGTTCGAACTCGGGTTTACTTGACACGAGGCGAACGCGCTACCAGTACTACTGTTCCGCTCTTTGAAAGGTCTTATAAGGGAGGTGTCCACTGTACTACGTTCTGCAGAAACTCGAAGACGTGGACAACGAAGCGTTGAGAATCAAGACGGAGCAGACTCACCGCTACTGTTTCCCCGTGCTCCACTACCCGTGTGTTCGGCCCCTGGCCGTCCCCAGGAAGAGCAGGCATCGCCCGGAGACCAGGGGGGCTGACCACACCAGGTGCCTCAAGCCGTGCGCTGCACGAGTGAAGACCTACGGAGCCAGGTCCCCCACCCCCCCTGCGACTAGACGACGTGCTAGTGAGTGTGTGTGTATGTGTGTGTCAAGTCAAGTCAAGTCAAAATCATCTTCATTGAGGGTTAAAGAATAAGCTGACAAAGCTTTGTTTTCCATCCTGCCCTCATAAAAAAAACCACACATCAACGTGTGTGTGTGTGTGTGTGTGTGTGTGTGTGTGTGTGTGTGTGTGTGTGTGTGTGTGTGTGTGTGTGTGTGTGTGTGTGTGTGTGTGTGTGTGTGTGTGTGTGTGTGTCAGTGTGTGTCTGTGTCTGTGTCTGTGTCTGTCTGTCTGTCTGTCTGTCTGTCTGTCTCTCTCTCTCTCTCTCTCTCTCTCTCTCTCTCTCTCTCTCTCTCTCTCTCTCTCTCTCTCTCTCTCTCTCTTTCCCTCTCTCTCTCCACGGGGCTTGGTGTAAAAAAAGTATGTATACTTATTTCATTACCCTGTATAAATAAACGGAGATCTGGGCAGATTATCCTGTTTTTGGTCAATTCGGTTATTCTTGTAATACGATATTAGTTCAAATGATTACAAATTAATGGACAAGGGCGTCGCCGAGCGGCAGACATGTCCGTCACCAGCAATGTCACGCACTTGCGACACCTCGTAGCATAATTTAGGCGCCAACTTGGTATCATTAGAAAGATAATTGTCTTAAGTTTTCAAATGTATAATTTTGTACAGCTAGCGCAAAGAAGGAAATTTCAGTTTTCAAGGTCACACTTCAAGGTCAAGATCAGCATGGTGATAATTTATGCTCGGATGTGTTCTTCTCTAGGGTATACAGTACCACACACAATCTGAAGCGCTTCTGTCAAGTACAAATGTGGAAAATATGGCTTAAAACCCAATTTGTAGACCCTTACCACTTTCAAGGCCTACCGATCTCCCGGACCGTGACCTTACCTTGATCGGAACCATCAGAACTGGCATAAGCCAAAGTACCTACATGCCAAATGTGAAGACTCTAACACCAACGGTGTGGGAGTTATGGCCCCTTAAAGATTTTCGGTTTTCAAAGTCGTACGTCAAGGTCAAGGTCACGACGGCAACATCTTTTGCGCGGATGCCTTCCTCTCATGGTGACACACCAGCACACAAAATTTGACGCGATTCGGTCAAGCGGTTCGGGAGATATCCTTGGGACAGACAGAAAAGAAAAAAAAAACACAACCAAAAAACCAGCCGACCGCAAAGTCCTTCACCTATGGTGACGGACAAAAATGAAAGGCTTCCTTATAAAGCTTGCCAGTTGCTGCTTGAAATGGACAGAATTGCAGGGTGTCCAAATTTAGAGACATTTTATGTCAAACAGGATTTGGTTGCCTTTGATTACAACAGGTTGTAGGGAGGGGATGGGTGGGGTCAAAACTCTGATCTTGTTACAACAAAGACTTGTTGACTGGTTTATTCAGGAGTGGACTGGCACACTTGTCTTAGAGACCGTGACAGGTATGATCATTACAGATCATTTAAAGCCCCCCCCCCACGTCACGTGTCACATTCCCTCTTATGCTTGGAAGGTTTCTTAACATTTCTTGCCAACTATAAGAGGGAAAACACGTGAAAACCGTGATTTTGACACGTGACGTGGTGGGTCTTGTAAGACCTTTTTTGAAAGAGAAAAAACAGTGATACGGACACATACTGTTTCAGAGTAGATTATCTCTCAACGCCCTCCCGCTAAACGGGAACACACAACGCTACAGTGACTCTGGGCTCAGAACAAAGCAGAGAATGTCCATTCTGTAGATCATTGGTTGAAAACGAACATCATTTTATGTTTGTGTGTCCATTGTACTCAGAACTTCGTCGAACGTTTTTTTAAAATTTTTAAATTGAGTCAGTTTGTACGCAGTTCAATGTACTTCTCACGATAACAAATATTCAGCAACGTACTGCTTCTTTTTTCTTTTTTTTCTTTTTTTCCCCCTTGCAAAGAAGGTTCTCTTTTCTTCAATGATTTGCACATGCAAACAAAAATTATTGCAAACATCATCAATTAGTATGAATAGCTTATTAACAATCTAATTATACCATAGCATCGAAAATTGAGCAAATAGGCATAGTGTTTACATATGCATACAACTTCATCTTTTTCATATACAAACATAATACCTACAAATCAAAGTCTACAAGAATACATTACATGCTAATAGGGGTTTATTTTACATTTATATACCCACCCACCCCCGTCATTCTCACTCTCTCTATTCATACAAGTAATTATTTTCGCTGTGAGTGAACAGAACAGGTTGTGATATAATAATAGTATGTTCATTATTGTTATGCAATTAACATTTCTTAAAATAAATATGTTTACAGATTTGACATAAAAAAATACAAACATAAAAAAGCAGTCAAATAAGCGCTGAAATGATTTCTTTTTTTCAAAAATGATAACAGTAGCGATTTGGATGCAGATCCAGCACGCCCACTTCTAAGTACTGTGTTTGTAAATACGTTGTCCACTCTATCAACAGACGAAATAATGCATCATACGAATAATTCTGCACAAGAAGCTGGTAATGTTTGTTAGTACGTGTTATCTCATAATATTCAAACTAATAGACTAATGAACTAATTTAAACTAATAATGTTGATGCGAGTGATGTAAGAATAAGGTTTGGATTATTTCAGTCGGCTTGATGTTTGCTAGCACAAGCTATTTGATACTGATCCTAATATTGTGGATGTAAATGATGCATGGATGAGAGTTGGATCATTCAGAGGCTTTGATGGTGTTTGTAAGAACAGATTACTTGATGTTTAAACTGATAATATGGAAGTGAATGGCGTGTGAATGAGATGTGGATATTTCTGTTGGTTTTGCTGATATTTATTAACACAGATTATTTCATAATATTTAAACTGATAATATGGATGTGAATGGCGTGTGAATGAGATGTGGATATTTCTGTTGGTTTTGCTGGTGTTTGCTAACATTATTTTAAAAAAACCCAACCCCTATTAAAGTTGATGTGAATGATGCATCAATGAGACTTGGATCTTGGATCTGTAGGTTGGCTTTTTTTATGCTTGTTAGCAGATGTTATCTGATATTTAAGCTGATAATGTTGATGCGAATGATGTGTGGATGAGATTTTGATCTTTCGGTTGGCTTTGACTCTTGTTGGCTAGTGTTGATACCCCGCTTCCCTCGTGACGTAGTGTGGCCCATGGCCAATAACACATTTTCAGTGTGCAGTGTTCAGTGTAAAATGTTCTCTATGTCTGTCTGTTTCCTCTCTCTCTTTCTCCCCCTCTCTTTGGTCTCTGTCTGTCTGTTTGTTTGTTTGTCTTTCTCTCTGTCTCTCTCTCTCTGTGTATCTGTCTCTCTCTCTCTCTTCTTTCTGTGTGTGTCTCTCTACGTATTTCTTTCTATTATATCGTTCTCCCTGTCTCTCTCTTTAATCTCTGTCTACCTCTCTCAGTCTCTGTGAATCTTTCTCTGTCTGTCTGTGTCTGTCTCTGTCTCTTTCTCTCAGTGTGTGCCTGTGTGTGGTGTGTGGGTGTGCGAGTGTGTGCGCACGCGCGCGTGTGGGTGTGTGTGCGCACGCGCGCGCGCGCGCGCGTGTGTGTGTGTGTGTACGCACCTCTGTGACAATATTTCCATATATACGCCAGCTCGCACTTTACGTTCAGTTTCTGACCCTCTTTCTCTCCAGATCCCTAGGTATAAGCTTTCAACTGTTGGTCGGCGCTCTTTTGCTGTCTCAGGACCGACCTCCTGGAACAAACTTCCGCTCTCCCTCCGTCAGCGACCGACTCTCTCTGCTTTCAAAGCTAACCTCAAAACCCACCTGTTCCCCCGTCATTAAAGCTCCTCTCTCTTTATCTTCTCTCTCTTGCCATTAGGTCTGTTTCTGCTATATTCCATTTATGTTATCTGTGTGTGTTCGCGTTGTATTACGTTTGTGTTTGAATGCGCTTTGAATGCTAACGTGTGTGTGCGCTTTGATTTGATTTCTATCAAGATTCAGCGCCGTATAAATACTGTATGTTGTTGTTGTTGTTGTTGTTGCGTGTGCGGGCATGCATGAGAGAGAGAGAGAGAGAGAGAGAGAGAGAGAGAGAGAGAGAGAGAGAGAGAGAGAGAGAGAGAGAGAGAGAGAGAGAGAGAGAGAGAGAGAGACAGAGAGACGCTTGACACTTTGACACTTTGATGGTTTAATGAGATTAGCCAGATACAGCTTTCGTGTCATGGGGGTTAGTACAACATCACCATCATTTCGTGCAGCGTTTTCTAGCAAAACAAGTTAAGCATACACAAAAATAATGATCAAGAACAAAAGATTTTGAACTAAACATAATATCAACACACATGCACACACACATGCGCGCGCGCACACACACACACACACACACACACGTACACGCACACGCACGCACACGCACGCACACGCACGCACACGCACGCACACGCACACACACGCACGAGAGAGAGAGAGAGAGAAATACGAAATACGAAATACGAATGTTTTATTGAGGGTAAAAAGGATAAGCTACAATAGCTTCTTTGCACCTGGCCCTCTCACTCACACACTCACACCATGCATCAGGCAATGAAAAAATGACATAAAAACAACCAAGTCAAGAAAATGAAACAAAAATTGGCACATGAAATAATTGACAGAGAATCAAATTGGGACATTAAACAGATATACAGAGAGTCATAAAAATGTTACAAGAATCTTGGCATAAGTTGATATTTGTAGTAAAACTCATTAACATAACTGATGGACAAGATTGTCCATTATGTACTTGTGATAAGATTTGCGAAAGGAAGATACGCTAGTTTTATTTTTGAAATTATCAGGGATGTCGTTCACAGTTTGCCACTTGAGTATGTAAGGGATGCTTTATATAGATCTGTTCTGGGGCGGGGCATTATCAATTTGGTTTTGCTTCGAATTGCATGGACTTTAAATTTAGTAATAAGATATTTTGGTACTAACTTATTTATGATCTTGTACATAAGGGTACCTTTGTTTAGTAGACATTTCAAATCAAATGGTAGAATGTTGAGTTCTTTATAGTCAATGGTTTCAAGGGATGACGATTTAAGGAGTATGAGTTTAAGAGAACGTTTATATAATCTTTCAACGTGTTTGAGTGTGTTTTTACTAGCTGAATCCCAACATGTTGATGCATAATCAATGTCAGGCTGAATATAGGCATGGAAAAAAAGCTTACGGGTATGTTGATCCAAAAAGTGCTTTATTCTATTGAGCTGGAATACTTTTTTTGAGATTTTCTTGGCCAGTATTTGCATGTGTTTTGACCATGATAAGTTGTTGTCAATGTATAGGCCGAGTAATTTGTGTGAAGTAACTTCTTTTAGAGACTTTTCATAGATAGTTGGTGTACTTAATTGATTTTTAAAGTTTTGCCTCTTTTGTCTTGTTGTGATTAACATGAATTTAGATTTTTTGGGGATGTAATGCCATATGATTTTGCTCTGACCAGTCAACTAAATTATTAATGTCACTCTGCAATTCAGAACTCATTGAGTCAGCATTATAACCGTTTTTATGGATTGTGGTGTCTGCAAAAAGTTCACACGGTGAAGTAAGATGAAGCGGGAGGTCATTTATATAAATGGTGAAGAGAATAGGTCCTAAGACAGAGCCTTGGGGAACTCCATAATAGACTGATTGCAATGAAGATGTAATAATATCTTTGGAGACGGTTTGTCGTCTGTCAGATAGAAAGGACGAAACGAGGGCGATAGAATCTTGGGTTAAACCGTACAATGATAGTTTTTTTAATAGAAGGGCATGGTCAATAACATCAAAGGCTTTAGCAAAGTCAACGAAAATAGCACCGGTGAGAAGGTCACTGTTAATATTAGTATGCCACTGTTCGACTAGATTAGTGAGTGCTGTTTGGCAGGAATGATTTTCTCTAAAGCCACTTTGGTTACAATGGAAAAGATCATGTGTAGTAAAGTATGTCTGAAGATTACGCTTTAAGTGCTTTTCTAGAGGTTTGGAGAGGTTAGACAAGATAGATATAGGTCGGTAGTTTGACGGATCTTGGGGGTCACCAGATTTATATAGTGGTATCACCTTTGCGTCTTTAAATAATTGGGGATAACAGCCTTTCTCAATACAAAGGTTATAAATATAGGTAAGACAGTCAGTGATAATAGGCGCAGATAACTTTAAGATATAGTTATCAATATGATCTAAGCCGCAACATTTAGAATGCTTGAGTTGAAGTAATTCTTGGTACACCTCATGTACAGCCATATACTGAAAACTGAGTTTAGGACCTAGTTTTTTGGAGTCACAGTACTCTTTCAGTAACAATAGATCGTTAGAACTAGTTCGGTCGGCTAGTATCGTTTTATCAGCTACGGTACAGAAATGATTGTTGAGTTCTTCTACAGAGAGATCGTTAGCCAAGGGCGCGCTATGGGTTGAAGATTTACAGGATAATTGGTTAATTGCTTTCCAGATAGATTTTGAGTCTTTTTTAGATTGTATAAGATCACCAAAATACTTTTTCTTTGCAACTCGCTTCATATTTGTTATTTTGTTTCGCTGCTTTTTAAAAGCCACGTCCTTACCAGTTGTTTGTACTAAACTTTCACGAGTCTTTATTTCCGCATTTATATTATCGTTTAACCATGGGGGTTTACCTTCAGGCTTGACACGTTTGGTTATAAAAGGGGCATGTTTATCATATATTTGGATGAAGGTATTATACCATTTTTCAAGGGCTTTATTGGGGTCAGTGTACTGAAACACTGTGGAAAAGTCGGTCGTACATAGATCGTATAAGAAATGCTCAGGGTTAAAGGATTTGTAGCTACGAAATGATACACACCTATGAGAGCATTTAGGGATTTTGACGCCTTTTTTGGACCATGTTAAACATATAGGGAAGTGATCGTTTAATCCGAAGACAGGAACAGACGTTTCCACAATGTGCTTTGGATTAGTGACGTATATATGATCAATGAGTGTTTGAGTCTGTAGTGTTATTCTGGTGGGGTTATTAAGAAGTTGTGATAAATTGTAAGATTCATAGATATGTTTCCAGTTATCATGGGGTTTGAGTAAATCAAAGTTTAAATCACCAAAAAGAGAGAGAGAGAGAGAGAGAGAGAGAGAGAGAGAGAGAGAGAGAGAGAGAGAGAGAGAGAGAGAGAGAGAGAGAGAGAAAAGACAGACAAACAGACAGACAGGGACAGAGACCAAAGAGAGGGGGAGAAGGAGAGAGAGAGAGTTAACTTACTCGACATTAATTTGGTTTTCTTATGAATAAATGTTGCTCTGTTCAATGTACTTTTATGAAAAGAAATAAATGTTCGACTTGACCCCCCCCCCCCCCCCTTCTCTCCCTCTATGTTTTAAGCTAAAAATCCATTCGAATTTGAACATATCGATGAAAGCGTTTCAAGATACACGATTTATTTTTGTGGGTCCAACCTTTTTGTGTGTTATTTTGCAAACTGAGCGTTAGTTTCAAAGTAAAGTAATCAACCTTATGACTCCAAAGCTTCGTACTGGCCCGAATTGTTTTCCTGTTCGTTTAACATTTTGTCATACAGAAATGTACTGTTCGTGTTTATACATAAACTACGCAACAAAATTATCTTTTTTGTATTATTATGCAAGATTTAGCCATTCCAGGGAAACAACTCTTTTTCGTAACTAAAAAACTACTTCTACTCGTCAGAGTTTGTTCCCCTGGTATATTGGACAATAATATCGCAAAAATTGCAAAGCTTTGGACAATATGTACTAGACCTTTTATTGTTTGTTTGAAGGAAGTCCAGCTTTCATGTTGTACTCCCAGCTCAGTAAGAACAGAATTACTTTGGAATAGGAACGAAGGCCTGTGTGTTTCTTTGTCTGTCTGTCTGTGAGTATGTGCGTGATTGTGTCATAAAAAAGCCCAACAGCATTTCTTCAAATTCTCAACACCTAAACTGCTAAACCAATCTTAAAGACGCTTGACAGTTTGTGTTTTTTAGACACCTTAAAGCACTTTTTAGACACTCTCTAAATGCGCCCCGTGATGTCAGATTAACCAAATGACAAGCCATATCCATGTAGTCCCTGTGAATAAGATTTGAATATCACAAAGACACTGATTATTTCGAAGATAATGAACAGATTTCATTCAAAGTTGGATTGGTGATAACATGTTATCTGAGAATGTTTTCTTTGTACAACAATAAACTAGCGGGTATTTGCCACACAACAGTGGAACCTCCCTTATAAGACCTTGAAAAATCATCCAAAATGAGGTCTTATAAGGGAGGTAATATTAATACTTACAAAGAAGGGCAATGTCTCAGAGAAGTAGGTCTTATATGGAAGAGGTCTTATATGGAAGGGGTCTTATATGGAAGGGGTCTTATATGGAAGGGGTCTTATATGGAAGGGGTCTTATATGGAAGGGGTCTTATATGGAAGAGGTCTTATATGGAAGGGGTCTTATATGGAAGGGGTCTTATGGTGTAGAGTGGCACAGTGGTATCGCGTTCGCTTCGTGTCAAGTAAACCCGAGTTCGAACCTGGGTACAGGGGATTTTTTCCTCTCATTCTACACTAGGCCTTAACGGTCTGAACGTGGAGTCTTTCGGATGAGACGATAAACCGAGGTCCCGTGTGCCCATGCACTTAGCATACGTTAAACCCAGTGGCAACGAAAAAGTTGTCATTTGGTCAAAATTTACCCCCCCCCCCCCCCCCCCCCCTCATCAATTGACAAAAATCGCATGCAAAAAAAAAAAAAAAAATGGGGTGGCGCGCCTCTGGCTGCGACGCGCTCTCCAGGTGGGAGCAACCCGAATTTCACAGAGATGCCTCTGTGACTATAAAGTACCTAATACCTAATAATACCTATATGGAAGGGGTCTTATAATGGGAGGTCTAAGGGAGGTTCCTCTGTAATACAGGAAATGTTTTAACACTGACATCTCACAATAAGTGAAGAATCGAAATGGGGCAGTGGGTGGATGCCTCGTGCCTCCATACGGGGAGCTGGACGCCCCCGCCTCTGCCCCTTCCACGAGTCTCTCCCCGTGGGGATACAGAGGGGTCTTTCGTGGAAATAGTTCCCCCACCTTCTGGTAGTTCTGTGCTTTGTAACTTCCTCTGGTCTGCCACTCTCTTTGACTCTACCTTTTCCTTTTGCTTTCTATCATCTACTATCTTTCTGACTTGTTGGCCCATTCTCCTGCCTTTTAAAAAAAAATCTTCCAAATAATTTTGTTCCCTTTGAGCTCCTCCGAAATCGGAATACGTCGGCTCTACGCAGCAGGGTAGACCAGTGAAAACTGAAAACTAGACACATGCGTACCTTACCTTACCCATTATGGCTATATGGCCAGGGGAACTCAGAAGAAGAAGAAGAAAAAGAAGAAGAGAAAATTATTTCCCTTGAATGTCATCAGTTAGAAGAAGAAGAAGAAGAAGAAGAAGAAGAAGAAGAATCGAAAATTATTTCCCTTGAATGTTATCAGTTACTGGGGTTACAGTGTAGCCTACATGGCTCTGGCAATGAGCAACTTAGGACGATGATTTGACCGCCAGGGGGCAATGAGTCCCTCCCCCCCACCCTCTCTCTCTCTCTCTCTCTCTCTCTCTCTCTCTCTCTCTCTCTCTCTCTCTCTCTCTCTCTCTCTCTCTCACTACGGCCAACTAAGAATATCACGCGCTAAGCCCCTACTGGTTTGATTGCCCCCTGGCGGTCAAATCGTCCTAAGTTGACCATTTCGTGTTCTGCCTGGCTCTGTCAACGGCGTGTTCTTCTTGTGGTCAGGGTTCACTGTACGAGGTAACAGGGCCACCAAGTTTCGCTCAGCGGGGGTCCGGAGCAAAATAGAGACCCTGGTTCCTCAGCCCGTCATAATGCAGAGCCGATCACCTTCCCCCAAGCTGCTCAGAGAAGGTACCGTGGTCACTTTGAATGTCTGTATGGCCGACAGATGGTGGGGATGTGCCCATGGCAGGTTTTTTTCGTTTTGTTGTTGTTGCTGTGAACATATATTCAATCCTGGACTTTTTTCAGAATCGCAGCTGCCTTCAGACGAACACGCATGCACGGACGCATACATACACACACACACACACACACACACACACACACACACACACACACACACACGCGCGCGCGCGCGCGCGCGCGCGCGCGCGCACACACACACACGCACACGAAATGGGAAGCGCTGCACTAGGTTGGAGCATCCCGAATTTAACAGAAGCGAGTCAGACTAGAAAAGACAAAACAATACGATACAATACAATACTATACAAT
>CM065697.1:49184829-49214829 GCA_017654935.2 Phymorhynchus buccinoides
GACACACAGAGACGGGGACACATAGAGATGAGATAGAGAGACAGGGGCACAGCAATACTGTAGTGACACACAGAGACAGGGACACATAGAGATGAGATAGAGAGACAGGGGCACAGCAATACTGTAGTGACACACAGAGACGGGGACACATAGAGACATGGGCCCGTGGATTCAGCCCCATTGTAACGTGGCAGTGCCTGTGTTGTGTGCAGCTCCTCTGGCAGTAAAAGACACCCCGGAAAACCAGAAGGCCTTCGTACCGTCAATACTGGAACATCCACCGGAAGGTGACGGTACCAATAGTTGGATTGTTTAGAATCTCGTAATAACCCTTAGGCTGTGTACACACATAAGCGGATATTCCATGCGGAAACCCGTGCGCAATCCATAAATAAGTGAAACAAAGAAGGGAAAAGATTTGCACACGTGTCCGAATTTCCCCTATATGCGTAAACTTTTATCCTTCTTTCTTCCACTTAGGGTTTTCCGTACGGAACTTATGCGTCTAATGTGAACCCTGCCTTATAGAGAATTAATGATGCAAGTACACAGCAGCGTTGTTGCCTAGAAAAAGACCCAGCCATTAGAATAGAATAAATAATATTGCAACATCATTCCGTGGCCGAAATGAGGGAAACCTATTTTGTTTTCTTAAAATGTCACTATTGCTGTTTTTGAACAATACTTATTAGACAACAAGATTTAATACTAACTTAAAAGAACAAAAAATAACTAAATTTAGCCACTTTGTGTTTGTTTTTTAATTGTACAATTCATAAATAAAAAGTTATTCGTTTCGTTTTACTGTCCAAATCTGGACTGGCTGATAAATGAGTTTTGATTAATCTAAGAACGCACTTCGTGCAATTATTTCTATAGATTTTGTTACAAGCCATAGAGCATGAAGGACATACTAGTGATTTTGTTACAAGCCATAGAGCATGAAGGACATACTAGTGATTTTGTTACAAGCCATAGAGCATGAAGGACATACTGGTGATTTTGCTACAAGCCATAGAGCATGAAGGACATACTGTGATGATTTTGTGATACAAGCCAGCATGAAGGACATACTATTTTGTTACAAGCCAGCATGAAGGACATACTTGTTGATTTTGTTACAAGCCAGCATGAAGGACATACTGGTGATTTTGCTACAAGCCAGCATGAAGGACATACTGGTGATTTTGTTACAAGCCATTGAAGGACATACTGTGATTTTGTTACAAGCCATAGAGCATGAAGGACATACTGGTGATTTTGTTACAAGCCATAGAGCATGAAGGACATACTGGTGATTTTGTTACAAGCCATAGAGCATGAAGGACATACTGGTGATTTTGTTACAAGCCATAGAGCATGAAGGACATACTGGTGATTTTGTTACAAGCCATAGAGCATGAAGGACATACTGGTGATTTTGTTACAAGCCATAGAGCATGAAGGACATACTGGTGATTTTGTTACAAGCCATAGAGCATGAAGGACATACTGGTGATTTTGTTACAAGCCATAGAGCATGAAGCATACTGGTGATTTTGGCCATAGAGCATGAAGGACATACTGGTGATTTTGTTACAAGCCATAGAGCATGAAGGACATACTGGTGATTTTGTTACAAGCCATGAAGGACATACTGGTGATTTTGTTACAAGCCATAGAGCATGAAGGACATACTGGTGATTTTGTTACAAGCCATAGAGCATGAAGGACATACTGGTGATTTTGTTACAAGCCATAGAGCATGAAGGACATACTGGTGATTTTGTTACAAGCCATAGAGCATGAAGGACATACTGGTGATTTTGTTACAAGCCATAGAGCATGAAGGACATACTGGTGATTTTGTTACAAGCCATAGAGCATGAAGGACATACTGGTGATTTTGTTACAAGCCATAGAGCATGAAGGACATACTGGTGATTTTGTTACAAGCCATAGAGCATGAAGGACATACTGGTGATTTTGTTACAAGCCATAGATGAAGGACATACTGGTGAAGGACATAGAGGACATACTGGTGATTTTGTTACAAGCCATAGAGCATGAAGGACATACTGGTGATTTTGATAGAGCATGAAGGACATACTGTGATTTTGTTACAAGCCATAGAGCATGAAGGACATACTGGTGTGATTTTGTTACAAGCCATAGAGCATGAAGGACATACTAGTGATTTTGTTACAAGAGCCATACTAGTGATTTTGTTACAAGCCATAGAGCATGAAGGACATACTTGTGATTTTGTTACAAGCCATAGAGCATGAAGGACATACTACTGTGATTTTGTTACAAGCCATAGAGCATGAAGGACATACTAGTGATTTTGTTACAAGCCATAGAGCATGAAGGACATACTGGTGATTTTGTTACAAGCCATAGAGCATGAAGGACATACTTGTGATTTTGTTACAAGCCATAGAGCATGAAGGACATACTGGTGATTTTGTTACAAGCCATAGAGCATGAAGGACATACTAGTGATTTTGTTACAAGCCATAGAGCATGAAGGACATACTGTGATTTTGCTACAAGCCATAGAGCATGAAGGACATACTGATTTTGTTACAAGCCATAGAGCATGAAGGACATACTATTTTGTTACAAGCCATAGAGCATGAAGGACATACTGGTGATTTTGTTACAAGCCATAGAGCATTTACTTGATTTTGTTACAAGCCATAGAGCATGAAGGACATACTAGTGATTTTGTTACAAGCCATAGAGCATGAAGGACATACTATGATTTTGTTACAAGCCATAGAGCATGAAGGACATACTAATGATTTTGTTACAAGCCATTTACTATTTTGTTACAAGCCAGCATGAAGGACATACTGGTGATTTTGTTACAAGCCATAGAGCAAACATACTATTTTGTTACAAGCCATAGTCATGAAGGACATACTGTGATTTTGTTACAAGCCATAGAGCATGAAGGACATACTGGTGATTTTGTTACAAGCCATAGAGCATGAAGGACATACTTTGATTTTGTTACAAGCCATAGAGCATGAAGGACATACTAGTGATTTTGTTACAAGCCATAGAGCATGATTGAAGGACATACTGGATTTTGTTACAAGCCATAGGAAGGACATACTGCAAGCCAGCATGAAGGACATACTGTGATTTTGTTACAAGCCAGACATACTAGTGATTTTGTTACATGAAGGACATACTGGTGATTTTGTTACAAGCCATAGAGCATGAAGGACATACTGGTGATTTTGTTACAAGCCATAGAGCATGAAGGACATACTAGTGATTTTGTTACAAGCCAGCATGAAGGACATACTGGTGATTTTGTTACAAGCCAGGAGAAGGACATACTAGTGATTTTGTTACAAGCCAAGAATGAAGGACATACTGGTGGGGGTTAGTTGATAACGAATTGCCCTGTCTTGAAAGATGAAGAAACGATAGTCAGAAAGATAGATTTTACTATTTTTTTGAATCAACAATTTTACTATTTAATTACATTTTAAAATTTTGTAGTCGTTTTATAATAAAACAATATTTAGCTAGTCGATCCTGTTGGAACTGAATGTGTTGCGTTTCATATTTTCCGGTGTACACCTGATTTCTGGTGTTTGGGGTGCCCAAAAGTGTGGCTACCGGTTCATGAACCCGGTTATACTCTGGTTTATGGAGTGGCCCAAAAATGTGGCCCGGTTTATGGAGTGGCCAAAAATGTGGCTTCCGGTTTATGGAGTGGCCAAAAATGTGACTTCCGGTTTATGGTTGTGGCCAAAAATGTGGCTTCCGGTTTATGGAGTGGCCAAAAAAAATGGCCCGGTTTATGGAGTAGCCCCAAAATGGCTTCCGGTTTATGGAGTGGCCAAAACTGTGGTTTCCGGTTTATGGAGTGCCCTAAAAAAAATGGCCTCCGGTTGAGGTTTCATGGAGCTAAATATTTTTGGTTTTCACGATCTTTCATTTGAGGTTTTTATTTATGCACTAGTATGTGACTGATATCACGTGCAGGTCAGCCGGCTGCCACGGAGGGTCAGGATGCTGCTGGCACCCCCCACCCCCCTCCAGGCCCCGGGGCCCACCCCCCTCCCCCCACCCTGGTCATCGTGCCCAGCACTCCCACCGTCTCCATGAACGAAGAGGATTGTAAGGACAGTTGGAATTATTTTGGATTTTTAAAAACAAATCACCAAGAAAGTAATGATTCGACATTTTGTATTTACGGTATAGTCTATATAAGGCCTTTGGTCAACAAAGGGGTTGTAATCATTGGTTGTGGGGCAGTGGGTGGATGCCTCGTGCCTTCATACGGGGAGCTGGACGCCCCCACCCCCCCTCCACGGGTCTCTTCCTGTGGGGTACCGGGGGGGGGGGGGTGGTGTTATTTCGTACAAATAGTTTCCCCATCTTCTGGAAGTTCTGTGCTTGTAGCTTCCTCTAATCTGCCACTCTCTTTGACTCTGCCTTTTCCCTTTGCTTTCTATCATCTATCTTTCTGACTTATTCAGTTATTGGCTCATTCTCCTGCCTTTTTTCAACAAAATCTTCCAAATAGTATTTCTCCTTTGAGCTCCTCCGAAATCGGAATGTGTCGGCAGTACGCAGCGGGAGACCAGTGAAAACTGAAAACCGGACACGTACATACCTTAGGCCCCCCAAAAAGAAGTGTGGTTGCGGTAACATGGCCCCCCCCCCCCCCCCCCAAAATGGGGTAGGTAGGCCCTACCTTTTTTTTAATTTATTTGTTTTATTTGTTGTTGTTGTTGAGATCGCCGAGTGGTGTTGAAAAGTTCAGTTCGAAAGGTTCAGCTAAACCACCTCGGCAAGTGATAATGTTTTCCTTTCCTACATCCGGATGAATGTCCCGGAAAACATCCATGAGCGTGTAAGATGCTTTGAAAGTGTTAATCACCCTCGTATTTTTCAGAAATATAAGCGCATGGCTCCATCAGAGCTGATTCTCAGGACTTTGAAAAAGTGGGGGCGTCCCCCCCCCCTTAAGAATGAAAAAAAGGGGGGCAGGTCCAATGGATACGAGGGGAAGGGGGGGGGGGGAGGCGGCCGATTCAATCTTCGCTAGCCATGGCCACTTCTTCAGCCACTCGTCTTGGAACCGGTGTTCCCTCGCACTAGCGCCGTTATCTTCGGGCTGCTTCTCCGAGACTGTTGATGCAGTAACTGTTTCTGCAACATCTTCTGCACACTCGTTTGGCAGAGGATTTCTTTTTTTTACTTTGCCGCCACAAAAATCAAAGTCGAAGAGCGTCGTTGTCCGCTTCATTTTGAAGAAAATTCAACATGGCGGGTAGGACTCTCGCAACTTCTTGTCGGTAAAACGAGATGAACGCGATTGGTTGATTTACACCAACTTTGTAAAGGAACCAATGAAATGTCGAGAAATCATACATTCCTGCTCGATGCTTTCGGTTTGGGTAGACGTCGGATTTAGCAGACGACGAAGGAATTCCCGCAGCGATCGGTAAAAAGTGCGGGCAGTTCTGCAGATATGCGGACGTCGGCCCGCGTTTAGCGGGAAGGAACAGATTTTTTGGAGGGGATTGCACCAATCCCGCGCCCTAGAATCAGCTCTGCTCCATTGAAACGGCAAATGACGCCATTTTGCAACGACACGTGGACGTTCAGCACGTTAGAGTTATGTCCCCTGATGGGCATTCCCCGATTGAACTTGCGTCTCTCTTTTTTTGTTTTTTGGGACGAGGTCAAACAAAAATCATAGGGTCGGCCCCCCAAAATAGGGTAGGTCGGGATACCGTAACCACACCTATTTTTGGGGGGCCTTACCCATTATGGCCATATGGCCTGGGAACGCAGAAGAAGAAGAAGTATGATTAGTTCGCTGGGTGTAAGCCATAAAGTACTATCGGCTCTCTCAGTTCTGTTGGTAATAGGTACTTTTGGGTTTCATCCCACCTATTTTGGATTTTTGTGCATTGTCAAGTGTAGTGTGTGTGTGTGTGTCTGTGTGTGCGTGCGTGTGTGGAAGGGGCTTAAACACGTTAAACCCAGTGACAACGGAAAAGTTGCCATTAGGTCAAATTTACCCCCACCCCTCGCTTTCCTTCCTCATCAGTCACACAAAATCTGCATGCAAAAAGAACTGGGTGGCGCGCTGCTGGCTGCGACGCGCTCTCCAGGTGGGAGCAACCCGGAATTTCACAGAGACGCCTCTGTGACTATAAAATAAAATCTACCGGTGTTCTAAGAGAGTTAAAGAAGGCCGCCAAGCGTGGGATATAAAATCATAGCTTTACATAGCATTATTATCATTTGCATATCATTAGCCCATAGGCTTAGTGTAAATGCACGTGAGAAAAAGGTGTAAGAATACACCGTTGCTAAGAAACTTGACGTCACAGTTATTTATCTTTACATAGCATTATTATCATTACCATTTCATTACCGTCTTGTCAAAGCGAGCTGCACCTACCAAAGCTGGAGCCTGTGTCTGTCAGTCTCTCGCCCTCCCCCCCCCCCCCCCCCCCTCCTCTCTCTCTCTCTCTCTCTCAAACTCTTGTCCACATTCACATTTTTTTTTTGTTTTTAAAAAAAAATAAAAATTAAAACAAAAAAGCCCAGCATGAAGGACATACTGGTGATTTTGTTACAAGCCAGCATGAAGGACATACTGGTGATTTTGTTACAAGCCAGCATGAAGGACATACTAGTGATTTTGTTACAAGCCAGCATGAAGGACATACTGGTGATTTTGTTACAAGCCATAGAGCATGAAGGACATACTAGTGATTTTGTTACAAGCCATAGAGCATGAAGGACATACTGGTGATTTTGTTACAAGCCATAGAGCATGAAGGACATACTGGTGATTTTGTTACAAGCCATAGAGCATGAAGGACATACTAGTGATTTTGTTACAAGCCATAGAGCATGAAGTACATACTGGTGATTTTGTTACAAGCCATAGAGCATGAAGGACATACTAGTGATTTTGTTACAAGCCATAGAGCATGAAGGACATACTAGTGATTTTGCTACAAGCCATAGAGCATGAAGGACATACTGGTGATTTTGTTACAAGCCATAGAGCATGAAGGACATACTGGTGATTTTGTTACAAGCCAGCATGAAGGACATACTAGTGATTTTGTTACAAGCCATAGAGCATGAAGGACATACTGGTGATTTTGTTACAAGCCATGAAGGACATACTGGTGATTTTGTTACAAGCCATAGAGCATGAAGGACATACTGGTGATTTTGTTACAAGCCATAGCATGAAGGACATACTGATTTTGTTACAAGCCATGAAGGACATACTAGTGATTTTGTTACAAGCCATAGAGCATGAAGGACATACTGGTGATTTTGTTACAAGCCATGAAGGACATACTGGTGATTTTGTTACAAGCCAGCATGAAGGACATACTAGTGATTTTGTTACAAGCCAGCATGAAGGACATACTGGTGATTTTGTTACAAGCCAGCATGAAGGACATACTGGTGATTTTGTTACAAGCCATAGAGCATGAAGGACATACTGGTGATTTTGTTACAAGCCATAGAGCATGAAGGACATACTGGTGATTTTGTTACAAGCCATGAAGGACATACTGGTGATTTTGTTACAAGCCATAGAGCATGAAGGACATACTGGTGATTTTGTTACAAGCCATAGAGCATGAAGGACATACTGGTGATTTTGTTACAAGCCATAGAGCATGAAGGACATACTGGTGATTTTGTTACAAGCCATACATGAAGCATACTGGTGATTTTGTTACAAGCCATAGAGCATGAAGGACATACTGGTGATTTTGTTACAAGCCATAGAGCATGAAGGACATACTGGTGATTTTGCTACAAGCCATAGAGCATGAAGGACATACTGGTGATTTTGTTACAAGCCATAGAGCATGAAGGACATACTGGTGATTTTGTTACAAGCCATAGAGCATGAAGGACATACTAGTGATTTTGTTACAAGCCATAGAGCATGAAGGACATACTAGTGATTTTGTTACAAGCCATAGAGCATGAAGGACATACTAGTGATTTTGTGCCATAGAGCATGAAGGACATACTGGTGATTTTGTTACAAGCCATAGAGCATGAAGGACATACTAGTGATTTTGTTACAAGCCATAGGCACATACTGGTGATTTTGTTACAAGCCATAGAGCATGAAGGACATACTAGTGATTTTGTTACAAGCCATAGAGCATGAAGGACATACTGGTGATTTTGTTACAAGCCAAGCCATAGAGCATGAAGGACATACTAGTGATTTTGTTACAAGCCATAGAGCATGAAGGACATACTAGTGATTTTGCATACAAGCCATAGAGCATGAAGGACATACTAGTGATTTTGTTACAAGCCATAGAGCATGAAGGACATACTGGTGATTTTGTTACAAGCCATAGAGCATGAAGGACATACTGGTGATTTTGTTACAAGCCATAGAGCATGAAGGACATACTGGTGATTTTGTTACAAGCCATAGAGCATGAAGGACATACTTGTGATTTTGTTACAAGCCATAGAGCATGAAGGACATACTAGTGATTTTGTTACAAGCCATAGAGCATGAAGGACATACTGGTGATTTTGTTACAAGCCAGCATGAAGGACATACTAGTGATTTTGTTACAAGCCATAGAGCATGAAGGACATACTAGAGCATGTGAAGGACATACTTGTGATTTTGTTACAAGCCATAGAGCATGAAGGACATACTGGTGATTTTGTTACAAGCCATAGAGCATGAAGGACATACTAGTGATTTTGTTACAAGCCATAGAGCATGAAGGACATACTGGTGATTTTGTTACAAGCCATAGAGCATGAAGGACATACTACTTGTGATTTTGTTACAAGCCATAGAGCATGAAGGACATACTAGTGATTTTGTTACAAGCCATAGAGCATGAAGGACATACTAGTGATTTTGTTACAAGCCATAGAGCATGAAGGACATACTGGTGATTTTGTTACAAGCCATAGAGCATGAAGGACATACTGGTGATTTTGTTACAAGCCATAGAGCAAGCCATAGAAGGACATACTGGTGATTTTGTTACAAGCCATAGAGCATGAAGGACATACTGGTGATTTTGTTACAAGCCATAGAGCATGAAGGACATACTAGTGATTTTGTTACAAGCCATAGAGCATGAAGGACATACTAGTGATTTTGTTACAAGCCATAGAGCATGAAGGACATACTGATACATACTAGTGATTTTGTTACAAGCCATAGAGCATGAAGGACATACTACTGGTGATTTTGTTACAAGCCATAGAGCATGAAGGACATACTGGTGATTTTGTTACAAGCCATAGAGCATGAAGGACATACTAGTGATTTTGTTACAAGCCATAGAGCATGAAGGACATACTAGTGATTTTGTTACAAGCCATAGAGCATGAAGGACATACTTGTGATTTTGTTACAAGCCATAGAGCATGAAGGACATACTGGTGATTTTGTTACAAGCCATAGAGCATGAAGGACATACTGGTGATTTTGTTACAAGCCATAGAGCATGAAGGACATACTGGTGATTTTGTTACAAGCCATAGAGCATGAAGGACATACTAGTGATTTTGTTACAAGCCATAGAGCATGAAGGACATACTGGTGATTTTGCTACAAGCCATAGAGCATGAAGGACATACTAGTGATTTTGTTACAAGCCATAGAGCATGAAGGACATACTGGTGATTTTGTTACAAGCCATAGAGCATGAAGGACATACTGGTGATTTTGTTACAAGCCATAGAGCATGAAGGACATACTAGTGATTTTGTTACAAGCCATAGAGCATGAAGGACATACTGGTGATTTTGTTACAAGCCATAGAGCATGAAGGACATACTGGTGATTTTGTTACAAGCCATAGAGCATGAAGGACATACTAGTGATTTTGTTACAAGCCATAGAGCATGAAGGACATACTTGTGATTTTGTTACAAGCCATAGAGCATGAAGGACATACTAGTGATTTTGTTACAAGCCATAGAGCATGAAGGACATACTAGTGATTTTGTTACAAGCCATAGAGCATGAAGGACATACTAGTGATTTTGTTACAAGCCATAGAGCATGAAGGACATACTAGTGATTTTGTTACAAGCCATAGAGCATGAAGGACATACTGGTGATTTTGTTACAAGCCATAGAGCATGAAGGACATACTAGTGATTTTGTTACAAGCCATAGAGCATGAAGGACATACTAGTGATTTTGTTACAAGCCATAGAGCATGAAGGACATACTGGTGATTTTGTTACAAGCCATAGAGCATGAAGGACATACTGGTGATTTTGTTACAAGCATACTGGTGATAGCCAGCATGAAGGACATACTGGTGATTTTGTTACAAGCCATAGAGCATGAAGGACATACTAGTGATTTTGTTACAAGCCATAGAGCATGAAGGACATACTGGTGATTTTGTTACAAGCCATAGAGCATGAAGGACATACTAGTGATTTTGTTACAAGCCATAGAGCATGAAGGACATACTAGTGATTTTGTTACAAGCCATAGAGCATGAAGGACATACTAGTGATTTTGTTACAAGCCATAGAGCATGAAGGACATACTGGTGATTTTGTTACAAGCCATAGAGCATGAAGGACATACTAGTGATTTTGTTACAAGCCATAGAGCATGAAGGACATACTGGTGATTTTGTTACAAGCCATAGAGCATGAAGGACATACTGGTGATTTTGTTACAAGCCATAGAGCATGAAGGACATACTAGTGATTTTGTTACAAGCCATAGAGCATGAAGGACATACTAGTGATTTTGTTACAAGCCATAGAGCATGAAGGACATACTAGTGATTTTGTTACAAGCCATAGAGCATGAAGGACATACTGGTGATTTTGTTACAAGCCATAGAGCATGAAGGACATACTAGTGATTTTGTTACAAGCCATAGAGCATGAAGGACATACTACTAGTGATTTTGTTACAAGCCATAGAGCATGAAGGACATACTGGTGATTTTGTTACAAGCCATAGAGCATGAAGGACATACTAGTGATTTTGTTACAAGCCATAGAGCATGAAGGACATACTGGTGATTTTGTTACAAGCCATAGAGCATGAAGGACATACTAGTGATTTTGTTACAAGCCATAGAGCATGAAGGACATACTAGTGATTTTGTTACAAGCCATAGAGCATGAAGGACATACTAGTGATTTTGTTACAAGCCATAGAGCATGAAGGACATACTAGTGATTTTGTTACAAGCCATAGAGCATGAAGGACATACTTGTGATGAAGATTTGTTACAAGCCATTGTTACAAGCCATAGAGCATGAAGGACATACTGGTGATTTTGTTACAAGCCATAGAGCATGAAGGACATACTACTGGTGATTTTGTGATTTTGTTACAAGCCATAGAGCATGAAGGACATACTAGTGATTTTGTTACAAGCCATAGAGCATGAAGGACATACTGGTGATTTTGTTACAAGCCATAGAGCATGAAGGACATACTACTAGTGATTTTGTTACAAGCCATAGAGCATGAAGGACATACTGGTGATTTTGTTACAAGCCATAGAGCATGAAGGACATACTTGAAGGACATACTAGTGATTTTGTTACAAGCCATAGAGCATGAAGGACATACTGGTGATTTTGTTACAAGCCATAGAGCATGAAGGACATACTGGTGATTTTGTTACAAGCCATAGAGCATGAAGGACATACTACTTGTGATTTTGTTACAAGCCATAGAGCATGAAGGACATACTGGTGATTTTGTTACAAGCCATAGAGCATGAAGGACATACTAGTGATGATTTTGATTACAAGCCATAGAGCATGAAGGACATACTAGTGATTTTGTTACAAGCCATAGAGCATGAAGGACATACTAGTGATTTTGCTACAAGCCATAGAGCATGAAGGACATACTAGTGATACAAGCCAGAGCATGAAGGACATACTAGTGATTTTGCTACAAGCCATAGAGCATGAAGGACATACTAGTGATTTTGTTACAAGCCATAGAGCATGAAGGACATACTGGTGATTTTGTTACAAGCCATAGAGCATGAAGGACATACTATTTTGTGCCATAGAGCATGAAGGACATACTGTGATTTTGTTACAAGCCATAGAGCATGAAGGACATACTAGTGATTTTGTTACAAGCCATAGAGCATGAAGGACATACTGGTGATTTTGTTACAAGCCATAGAGCATGAAGGACATACTGGTGATTTTGTTACAAGCCATAGAGCATGAAGGACATACTAGTGATTTTGCTACAAGCCATAGAGCATGAAGGACATACTGGTGATTTTGTTACAAGCCATAGAGCATGAAGGACATACTAGTGATTTTGTTACAAGCCATAGAGCATGAAGGACATACTAGTGATTTTGTTACAAGCCATAGAGCATGAAGGACATACTAGTGATTTTGTTACAAGCCATAGAGCATGAAGGACATACTGGTGATTTTGCTACAAGCCATAGAGCATGAAGGACATACTAGTGATTTTGCTACAAGCCATAGAGCATGAAGGACATACTAGTGATTTTGTTACAAGCCATAGAGCATGAAGGACATACTAGTGATTTTGCTACAAGCCATAGAGCATGAAGGACATACTAATGATTTTGCTACAAGCCATAGAGCATGAAGGACATACTAGTGATTTTGCTACAAGCCATAGAGCATGAAGGACATACTAGTGATTTTGTTACAAGCCATAGAGCATGAAGGACATACTAGTGTGGGCTTAGTTGATAATGGATTGCTCCTGTCTTGAAAGATGAAGAAACGATAGTCAGAAAGCTAGATTTTACTATTTTTTTAAAATCAACAATTTTACTATTTAATTACACTTTTAAATTTTGTAGTCGTTCTATAATAAAACAGTATTTAGCTAGTCGATCCTGTTGGAACTGAATGTGTTGCGTTTCTTATTTTCCGGTGTACACCTGATTTCTGGTGTTTGGGGTGCCCCGAAGTGTGGCTTCCGGTTCATGGAGTGGCCCAAACTGTGGTTTCCGGTTTATGGAGTGGCCAAAAATGTGGTTTCCGGTTTATGGAGTGGCCAAAAATGTGGCTTCCGGTTTATGGAGTGGCCTAAAATGTGGCTTCCGGTTATGGAGTGGCCACAAAAATATGGCTTCCGGTTTATGGAGTAGACAAAAAAGTGGCTTCCCGTTTATGTAGTAGCCCCAAAATGGCTTCCGGTTTATGGAGTGGCCAAAACTGTGGATTCCGGTTTATGGAGTGCCCTAAAAAAAAATGGCTTCTGGTTCAGGTTTCATGGAGCTAAAAAAATTTGGTTTTCACGATCTTTCATTTCAGGTTTTTATTTGGGTTTTCGGGAATTCTAGCTTGAGGTCTTGATGCTTTCTCGCACTTGCCTTGCACCCCTGAACAGGACAGATGTGTTGCGTTTCTTATGTGGCTGACGCTGTCCGCGCTATTTGACACTACATGCACTAGTATGTGACTGATATCACGTGCAGGTCAGCCGGCTGCCACGGAGGGTCAGGATGCTGCTGGCACCCCCCACCCCCCTCCAGGCCTCGGGGCCCACCCCCCTCCACCCTCCCTGGTCATCGTGCCCAGCACTCCCACCGTCTCCATGAACGAAGAGGATTGTAAGGACAGTTGGAATTATTTTGGATTTTTAAAAACAAATCACCAAGAAAGTAATGATTCGACATTTTGTATTTACGGTATAGTCTATATAAGGCCTTTGGTCAACAAAGGGGTTGTAATCATTGGTTGTGGGGCAGTGGGTGGATGCCTCGTGCCTTCATACGGGGAGCTGGACGCCCCCCCCCCCCTCCACGGGTCTCTCCCTGTGGGGTACCGGGGGGGTGTTCTTTCGTACGAATAGTTCCCCCATCTTCTGGAAGTTCTGTGCTTGTAGCTTCCTCTAATCTGCCACTCTCTTTGACTCTGCCTTTTCCCTTTGCTTTCTATCATCTACTATCTTTCTGACTTATTGGCTCATTCTCCTGCCTTTTTTCAACAAAATCTTCCAAATAGTATTTCTCCTTTGAGCTCCTCCGAAATCGGAAAGTGTCGGCAGTACGCAGCGGGAGACCAGTGAAAATTGAAAACCGGACACGTACATACCTTAGGCCCCCAAAAAGAAGTGTGGTTGCGGTAACATGCCCCCCCCCCCCCCCCCCCAAATGGGGTAGGTAGGTAGGCCCTACCTTTTTTAATTTATTTGTTTTATTTGTTGTTGTTGAGATCGCCGAGTGGTGTTGAAAAGTTCAGTTCGAAAGGTTCAGCTAAACCACCTCGGCAAGTGATAAGTTTTCCTTTCCTACATCCGGATGAATGTCCCGGAAAACATCCACGAGCGTGTAAGATGCTTTGGAAGTGCTAATCACCCTCGTATTTTTCAGAAATATAAGCGCATGGCTCCATCAGAGCTGATTCCCAGGACTTTGAAAAAGTGGGGGCGTCCCCCCTCCCCCCCTTAAGAATGAAAAAAAGGGGGGCAGGTCCAATGGATACGAGGGGAAGGGGGGGGGGAGGCGACCGATTCAATCTTCGCTAGCCATGGCCACTTCTTCAGCCACTCGTCTTGGAACCGGTGTTCCCTCGCACTAGTGCCGTTATCTACGGGCTGCTTCTCCGAGACTGTTGATGCAGTAGCTGTTTCTGCAACATCTTCTGCACACTCGTTTGGCAGAGGGTTTCTTTTTTTTCACTTTGCCGCCACAAAAATCAAAGTCGAAGAGCGTCGCTGTCCGCTTCATTTTGAAGAAAATTCAACATGGCGGGTAGGACTTGCAACTTCTTGTCGGTAAAACGAGATGAACGCGATTGGTTGATTTACACCAACTTTGTAAAGGAACCAATGAAATGTCGAGAAATCATACATTCCTGCTCGATGCTTTCGGTTTGGGTAGACGTCGGATTTAGCAGACGATGAAGGAATTCCCGCAGCGATCAGTAAAAAGTGCGGGCAGTTCTGCAAATATGCGGGCGTCGGCCCGCGTTTAGACCCGATTTTTGCGGGAAGGAACAGATTGGGGGGGGGGGGGGGGGGGGGGGGGGGGGGGGGGGGGGGGGGGGGGGGGGGGGTGCACCAATCCCGCGCCCTAGAATCAGCTCTGCTCCATTGAAACGGCAAATGACGCCATTTTGCAACGACACGTGGACGTTCAGCACGTTAGAGTTATGTTCCCTGATGGGCATTCCCCGATTGAACTTGCGTCTCTCTCTTTTTTTGTTTTTGTGGACGAGGTCAAACAAAAATCATAGGGTCGGCTCCCCAAAATAGGGTAGGTCGGGATACCGTAACCACACCTATTTTGGGGGGGCCTTACCCATTATGGCCATATGGCCTGGGAACGCAGAAGAAGAAGAAGTATGATTAGTTCGCTGGGTGTAAGCCATAAAGTACTATCGGCTCTCTCAGTTCTGTTGGTAATAGGTACTTTTGGGTTTCATCCCACCTATTTTGGATTTTTGTGCATTGTCAAGTGTAGTGTGTGTGTGCGTGTGTGCGTGCGCGTGCGCGTGTGCGTATGTGCGTGCGTGCGCGCGCGCGCGCGTGTGTGTCTGTTTGCTTGTGTGTGTGTACGTGTCTGTGTGTGCGTGCGTGTGTGGAAGGGGCTTAAACACGTTAAACCCAGTGACAACGGAAAAGTTGCCATTTGGTCAAATTTACCCCCACCCCTCGCTTTCCTTCCTCATCAGTCACACAAAATCTGCATGCAAAAAGAACTGGGTGGCGCGCTGCTGGCTGCGACGCGCTCTCCAGGTGGGAGCAACCCGGATTTCACAGAGACGCCTCTGTGACTATAAAATAAAATCTACCGATGTTCTAAGAGAGTTAAAGAAGGCCGCCAAGCGTGGGATATAAAATCATAGCTTCACATAGCATTATTATCATTTGCATATCATTAGCCCATAGGCTTAGTGTAAATGCACGTGAGAAAAAGGTGTAAGAATACACCGTTGCTAAGAAACTTGACGTCACAGTTATTTATCTTTACATAGCATTATTATCATTACCATTTCATTACCGTCTTGTCAAAGCGAGCTGCACCTACCAAAGCTGGAGCCTGTGTCTGTCAGTCTCTCGCCCTCTCCCCCCCCCCCTCTCTCTCTCTCTCTCTCTCTCTCTCTTAAACTCTTGTCTCTCATAATCACTGTTTTGTTTAGTAGGCCTACTTCCGCCCATACCAGAAAGCACGCAGGGATTGGAAAATAAGGGGGGACCAGAACCAGAAACCGCAGGAGAAGGTGGGCATGTTTTTCAATACTACTACTACTACTACTACTACTACCTCCACCACCACCACCACCATCACTACTACTACCACTACCACTACCACTACTACTACTACTACTACTACTACTACTACTACTACTAGGGGAAGACGGGGTAAAAGGCGCATGGGCGGGTAAGAAGCCCACCCCAATTATCTCATGAAATAAAGAAAATTTCAGTCAAATTTGCCCATGAGACGAATGCTAGACATTAACGTGGATAGCTATTTCTGTAGAGGGCGATATACGATTTTCGGATAAAAAATACGGGAGAGCACTTCGTGAAAATTAGAGTTGATTACCTCGACTTACTTGGTCAAAACTATAGCAACCATGGCGGCATGGCGTCGAAGCTTGAAACCGCAGGATGCCAGTCAGCGACTTGCAAACATTTTTTGTAGAAAAATAAGGGGTAGCCAGTTGCTACAAAGTGATAGAACTTGCAAACTGTGACGTAAAAATATAAATGACATCAAAATTAGAATGACGCACTGCGTTCTACATGCTGTGTGTCTCAAGCACACGAAGCGAGGGCTGGGGATTTACCTGAAGGTAAAGTAACTTCCCCTGCTTGACCGATTGAATTAGGCGAGATCACTCCCACACACCATAACATTACTCCCCTTAATTATTTCCGAACAATTCCTATTGCACTGGCTCTAGTGCTTCAATCAAAAGGGTCGGTTGGCCTTTGGGGACCTTCCCAAAGATACAGGTGTAGAGTGGCACAGTGGTAGTGCGTTCGCTTCGTGTCAAGTAAACCCGAGTTCGAACCTGGGTACAGGGGATTTTTTCCTCTCATTCTGCACTAGGCCTTAACGGTCTGAACGTGGAGTCTTTCGGATGAGACGATAAACCGAGGTCCCGTGTGCCCATGCACTTAGCATACGCTAAACCCAGTGGCAACGAAAAAGTTGTCATTTGGTAAAAATTTACCCCCCCCCCCCTCATCAGTGACAAAAATCGCATGCAAAAAACAAAAAAAAAAAAATTGGGTGGCGCGCCTCTGGCTGCGACGCTCTCTCCAGGTGGGAGCAACCCGAATTTCACAGAGACGCATGTGTGACTATAAAGTACCTAATACCTAATACTAATACTAATACCTAATACCTAATACTAATGAACAAGTTTCTGTAATATGTTATGTCTAATTTTATGTTATTTGCTGCAAATGCGACGATAAATGTTCCATTAACAGGTTCCTTGCAGGTTTGTTTATAAGTAACAATCTTATCCACATGTGCTTATAATGTGTGATTGTTGTCTTGATTTTACTAGTTTATGTACCCCTATGAAATGATTAAATCCTGTCTTTTCTGATGAGAAAAAAATCATGTCTTCTACATGCAGCGCTAGATTTATGATTTCTGGTGTTTAAATTTTTTTTAAAGTACATTTCACGCACGCGCACACACGCGCGCACGCACACGCACGCACACACACACACACACACACACACACACACACACACACACACACACACACACTTTATAATCCAGCTTTTGGCGATGTTGATTTGTCAATGTTGCTTTTTGTGTGTATGTTCGCTTAAAATGAAGTTCTTTGTGCTGATGATTTATTGTCATTGTTGTTTTTCCTTTTGTAACTCGCTCCCCTCTGACATGGGCAGAAGGCCTGGATCAGTAGACTTTGTGAATTGTGTGTGAATTGTGAATTCTCTCTCTCTCTCTCTCTCTCTCTCTCTCTCTCTCTCTCTCTCTCTCTCTCTCTCTCTCAAACTCTGTCTCTCATAATTATAGTTGTTGTTCACAACACATTCACACACACACATACATTCACAGACAGACAGACAGACTGGCACACACACATACACACACACACACGTGCGCTCACCCACGCACGTACACTAAATGGACTAACTCTAACACACTAACATACAGACACATTTCTTCCCCTGTTCCTCACACAAACTCTCTGTCTCTGTCTCCGTCCCTCTCTGTGTTCACATGTTGCTTATTGTGATGCATTGCATCATGACATGTGCTCATAATTATATGATATATGTTTGTTTATTGGCTCACGTCGTTTTTTAAAAAACAAAGTGAGTCTATAGTATCGTACATGTTCGGTTGTGTGTCTGTCTGTGTGTGTGTGTGTGTGTGTGTGTGTGTGTGTGTGTGTGTGTGTGTGTGTGTGTGTGTGTGTGTGTGTGTGTGTGTGTGTGTGTGTTGCGTCCGTGGCCCCGACCTTTAACCTTAACTCAAACCTTAACGTTGTCATTTTCTCTAAACATATAAGGCGTTAGAGGGTTAAAGTTAGCAGGATACTTGATTTTGACGCGAGCCTTCAAGTCACGACGATCAAAGCAGTCAGATACATTGATAAAGAACAAAATAAAGATAATCATTTGTTGCAGAGATTACTGTTGTGCAACCTTTAACCTTGACTCAGTCACACTCTTCAAACTAAAGAAGACTCTCACTCTCCACTGAAACTTTAACGTTGTCATTTTCTCAAAAAAACATAAGATGTTAGAGGGTTAAAGTTAGCAGGATACTTGATTTTGACGTGAGCCTTCAAGTCATGGCGATCAAAGCAGTCAGATACATCGGTAAGGAACAAAAGAAAGAAAATCATTTGTTGCAGAGATTACTGTTGTCCCCCGTGTTGTGTTGTACCGAGTAGGAGATACTGGAAAGAAGACTCTCCATTAGATATACAAAAACGCTCTTTAAAAAGAAACACAAGACTTCAGGTGTGTACAAATAGGTACATTTTAACGTCGTCAACTTATATTTTCTGTAACAAATGGATGTACCGAGTGTGTGCGTTGACGGCCCGGTTGTTTCGCTTTATTTGCGCCTTTGAGTAACTGTTGTTCGTGTTCATTCGCACATCATCTCTGCGCATGCAATACTTAGCCTACCGCACTTTCCGGCAACAAGGCCTAGGCCTAGAGAATAAGAGAACACGCCTTACCTCATAATCAAGACGACGTACTTAACATTTAGCCCACATTAATTTCAGTCTTGAAAAAAATTATACGGAAAATCCAGGGTTCGTCGATTTCACTGCCTTCGACGTACGAATCCTTTGTTAGGCCTAGACGATTGATCACCATGTGCAAAGACTGTACAGGGGAAGATAAACATGGATGAGCTTGCTGGCTGTGACCTTGACCTTTGCTTTGTGCAGAGGGGGGGAGGGGGGGGGGGGGGGGGGGGGGGGGGAATTAACGAAACGAAAATAAAATATTAGGACTAATATAAAATATCTTACAGAAATGTAGATGATGTGGACCAAGTTTTCATCGCATGAACAATCAGTTTAAAACAGTAACAGATCAGGAGTATGGCCTTACGAATCACGCAACTTCAATTATTAATTTTCTAAGAGTAAGAGGCTTAGACCTACAGGCAAAGACTGTAGGCCTACTACAGGTGTCCGTAGACCCCCCTTACCCCGGCGGGGTGGGGGGTGGGGGGGGGGGGGGGGGGGGTTGGTCACTATGTTTTTCTGAAAGCTTGGTCAATATGCTTTTCAATTTTACTTGTTTGCCAAAAATAAAAATAGGGCTCCACTATGTTACATGCGCATATATAAACATACATATAATTAAATTTTAAAGAAAGGGGTGGGGGTAATTTAATGCATAGAAATAATTTTAATTTACACAGTAAAATAAAAATTAATTCTGTTTTCAGATGCACGAGTGTCTACATAACAGTATTCTCTCTATACAGGCATGGGAATTGTCATGGGAATTCCCATGCCTGCTATAGTAATAAAAATCAGACGTGAGCCTTGCAGGCTTTGCCTCTTGTTTGCTTTGACATAGTTTTGTTTCCCCCCAAGGACAGATTGTAAGAATAGACTTGGCCTAAATTCTCCATCTTTGTAAAATAGAGGTTTTTTAAAAAAGTTTTCAGTCTCTCTGTCTCTGTCTCTCTGTCTCTGTCTCTCTGTCTCTGTCTCTCTGTCTCTGTCTCTCGCTCGCTCTGTTTTTCCTGTATCGCTGATTTTTTTCATTTGTTTTATGCATTTTGTCCTATTATTACTTTTATGCAAATTGTTAGTTAAGCTCTCTCTCTCTCTGTCTGTGTGTGTGTGTGTGTGTGTGTGTGTGTGTGTGTGTGTGTGTGTGCGTGCGTGCGTGTGTGTGTGTGTGCGTGTGCGTGTGCGCGTGTGCGTGCGTGTGCGTGCGTGTGCGTGCGTGCGTGTGTGTGCGTGCGTGTGCGTGTGTGCGTGTGTGTGTGTGTGTGTGATGGGGGAGAGACGTGGTTGGGGGTGGAGATTTTCAATAATATGTGTGGGGAAGTGGACGGGGTGGTGTGTGTGTGTGTGTGTGTGTGTGTGTGTGTGTGTGTGTGTGTGTGTGTGTGTGTACTTCCAACACGTTTTATATTGCACTGTAATTTAATTCTTATGTATTTACTGAATATTATTTTTTGTATTACGCATCTCTTATTATTTCAATTTTGTTTCCCCCCTCCCCCCCTTGATTTGTGTTCAGAGCCTTGCTCTTTGGTTTCAACTTTGTTGTATCATTTACGTGTTGGACGGTAGAGGGGAAGTATGTTTTTATTTTGATCTTGATGTTTTTTTGCTCCTTCTGTTGCCTGCTTTTTGCTCCTTTTGCTATATTTGCTGTTTGCTGTTTTCTTGTTTGTCTGTGTTGATAAAGGCGCATTCGCCGAAATATCCAGTAGTTTTGTTTTGTCTCTTGTGAATAAAATAACGTCACTTTACACTTGTCGTGTAGTTGTTTGTTTGTTGTATGTTTATATGTGTTTTATGTGCATGCCAGACAAAACAAATCTTTGTTTTAAAGACAATAAAGTTTGATTGATTGATTGATTGATTGATTGATTGAGTTCAGCTGCACCGCCCATGCCAGACGCCACACAGGGGGAGCAACATAGTATGGGGGAACCAGGAAAAGACACCCCAGGGGAAGGTAGATCATTTTTCAAAAGTATAATTATTATATAGCTTTTATAGGTATTAGCTGCTAGTGTAACGATCTATTTTTGCTTGATGTAGGTGTGTTCATAACTCAAAATCATAATCGCTTGTGTTTGATTTGTCATATTTTGCTTTGATTTTTACTAGTTTCTATACTCCCTTAAAATGGATAGATTGCCTTTTCTGAAAAGCGTAAACGTGCTTGATTTAGTGTTTTTCTTTGTTTCTGTCGCTTTTTTGAAAACAAAGGACCCTTTACACCAAACGTTTGTTAATTATTTAATTAACCAAGAGCTATGCCTTTGAAACAAATAAACCTGCCTGATGTCATACCAAATGTTTTGCCATAAATTGACAGAGAGAAACAGAAGTTCGAATCACGTTGAGAAAGGACTTTAGCCATGTTTTGTAAACGTACGAAGGAGAGAACCAAACATAATATATTATAATTAGGCAGAATAAATCAGATGCATGAATACAGTTATTTCCACTTTTTGGATGTTCTTATTTATGTTCTGCTTTAATAAGGCAGATATAGACACTGATATTGCTCTTACTTTCAACGTGATACTTTTAAGCGCTTTGTGACCATGAAGCCATATAACCATCAACTATGTGTGCATTTCTGTTTGAACCCCAGAGAAAGACCAGAACCAGAGTGCCCTGGTACCTTCCCCGCCTTGCACCGAGTTCCCCTACATGCTGAACAGGGTCATCTGCCACAGGAACTCCAACCAAAGCGCTGCCGTCAGCCCCCCACTGTGCTCCCAACAGTCCTCCGTTCCAGTCATGAAGAACACCAAGAGCAAGAATGAAAACCAGAGAGCCTTGCTGAATCTTTATCTGGAGACCCAGTTCCCTAAGTTGGTCAGTCTGAGCAGAATGCCGGGCAAGAAGCACAACCAGAGCTCTTCGCTGAGGCCTCCACTGTGCAGCCAGTTCTCTAGTTTTTCATTCCAGAACAAGACAAACCAGTTCAAGAACCAGGCTGTCCTGAAGGCGCCGGTACCTCCCAGATACGCCCCACCTTCTTCTCTAGACTATGTGGTGGACTTGCGGACGAAGACCACGAAGAATGGACCTCAACAGAAGAATGTTCAAAAGTCTGCCTCAACACCTACGCCCACAGTTGTGGAGAAACCCCCCAGGAATGGGAAAAAACTGCCCCCGATTCAGAGAAACGGGCAAGACTCCAAGAACGTTCAGGACATCGGTGCGACGAAAAAGGCAGGCGCGTCGACACGTCCCCAACGCCTGGAGGATAAGAGATGCCGAACGGTGAGCACGCTGATTTCTATCTACTGTCCGAGCAGTCCGGCAGCCACGTTGCTCAAGCCCAAGAAAAAACAGCAGCAGACGGGGTGGGACTTTCTGGACAACTGCCAGACTTGGAACTCCGAGAACCTGCGGTCTAAGTGCTTGTCTACATCTCTGAAGCTGCAAGGACCATGGTCTTCCTCCACATCCAGCACCAAGACCCGTCCTTCTAAGAAAGGTTCACCAGAAGCAACGTTGACGAGGGAGTCAAACGTAAGAATACTTGGTCCAGGTCAGGAGTTTGGAGCTTCAAGTCTTTGGAAATCTCATCTGCGTTTTCGTCTGCCGCTTGTAGCCTTAGAGGAGATACGTGAGGAGTTTGATGAAAATGATTATGATGACGACGATGACAACAACGAAGAGGATTTGCTCTGTTCGTCTTTCCAGAGGTCTGTAGATTGCTCCAAGGACAATGGTTCTACTGGTAACGGGAAGCTTGGTTCTGGAGCATACTGTGTCGGGACAAATAGTGAAGTGAGAGAAGAAGGAGAGGAAGAGAAGGAAGAAGAAGAAGGAGGACGAGGACGACGACGAGGACGAGGAGAGAAAGAAGAACCGAGGATAAATAGCCCAACAGACAACGTTAAGGACTGTGGTTGGCAAGTTAAAGACAAGACTTCACATGTGTAGTGAAGAGAACTGACGCCATAGAGGATGATTTAAACATAGCCACTCGGACAAACGGACTCACTAGGACGATGCTAGCATCCATTAGCTTTGAGAGGGGTCTCCCCAGTACATTTGTTTCAAGGTTGTGATTCTCTTTAAAATGACATTATCTACTCTCTCCTCTTATATGGATATGTTTACACGAGTTCTTGAAAACGACATTATCTCCTCTCTCCTCTTATATGGACAGGTTTACGTGAGTATATACAATTAATTAACGATGTTTCAGGCGACTGTATATCGACGTTTTTGTTGTGTCCGACTGTTTCATTTGTTTGTTTGTCATTGTCTACCTCCTTGTCCGCAGTCTGTTTCTTCTGTCTGTGCTATCCATGTTATTTGATGTACGTGCGAACTACTTTAGTATATTTGTGAGGCTTTTGTCTCGTTTAGTTCTCTGTGGTTTTGTCATTTATTCATATTGTTAGGCTTGAGTAGAATGAGAATAAGTATTTGAGTCAGAACACTATCTTAGAGTAAGCAAAGAACACAAACGCCCATCATTTGACAATATGACAACAGGACTATCTTAGAATGTGATTATCTGATATGTTCTTATTTTACATTAAACATGGCATATAAATGTATCGAGAAGAAAAGTTTTGATGAAAATATTCCATGATATATTAAGGAAATTAATATATTTTTTAAATAAATGTATTTATATTATAAACTCTATATTAGGCGTAGACACTATACAAACACAGAGATTAAAATATACAGTAGGCCTACATTGAATCAGATTGATAGGGTGTTTCAGATTAATTTTGAATAAAATGTCTACAAAATGTTCTGTGGTTTTGCAATATTTATCTTGCCTTTTTGGAAACTGTTTTTGAGACATTTTCTGCATTAAAGGAAAATTATTTAAAAAATGGAGTAATGTAGTGTTTCTAAGTGATTTTGCTTGTTTGTTGAAATTCTCTCTCTCTCTCTCTCTCTCTCTCTCTCTCTCTCTCTCTCTCTCTCTCTCTCTCTCTCTCTCTCTCTCTCTCTCTCTCTCTCTCTCTCTCTCTCTCTCTCTCTCTCTCTCTGTTTGAGCTTATTCAGTTACCCCCAAGAAAAAAATTCGTATTAGTATTCTGTTATCTGAAACAAGAAACAATTTCATTAATCCATACATTCATTCATTTATTTATTAATCCATCCATTCACTTACTCACTCGCTTGCTCATTCATACTGTTTCTTATTCAATACACACAGACCATATTCATTTCGTATCGACACCATTGTTTTTATTACTTAGAGACATTTCCCTCCCAGTCAAGAAGAAACACATTTTCGTTCTTTTTTTCCAATTTGATAAATGGAATGCAGTAAAAAAAACAAAAACCCCACAAATCAACAACAACAAACAGTTAAAACAGCAACAGCAAAACCACCAAGTCAGAGTTGCAAACAAAGCAATAAGATTCTAAACTGTACAAAGATAAAATTAAAAGAGTAAAATAATTAAATTGAATAAGAGAGTAAAAACATTACGTTAAATTATAAAAAATTATAATGATATAGAATGATTTAAAATCAAATAAAGGAGAACAAGAATGACATTAAATTTAATTAAAATTTTAACAAATAAGTAAAACAACAAATTCAAAATTTAACATTTTTGGACTTCTTCCAATAAGATAGAAGAATTGCAGTTTGTTCAGTTGATAAGTTCCTATTTTATTATGTGGCGATTTAATTCATTGCTAATTTAATTTTTTTTAGAAAGTTACATAAACTAGGCATTTTAACAGTGTGAACAAGATTTATTAAGATAGACGTACAATTGTCATTATCCCTAATAACGACGAACAGTTCAAGATGTGATGAAAATCTGATTAACGTCCTGCGGCCTGGAACAGGCACATGTGGGACATTAATAGACAGGAAGATGGTGGGACGATCCTGGAGGTACTGCAATACTAGGAAAGTCCCGAGTTGTTTTTAATAGATAATAACTGCTTTACATTTCAACGATCAAAAATCACAAGCAGACATTAAGATCAAGGATTAAATACACAAAGCACGACAATTATTTTGACCAGCCAATAAGTGACATTGTACAGACATTTAGTAAGCACAATAAATATGATAAATTACATAATGTACACGTTTTTGGAGCACTACACCAATTTGGCACGTAGATACAGCAGTTGTGATATATTGGATATTGTTTTCAATGAATTAGGCTACACACAGACGCACGTCCAAGCGAAAGTGCGTGCACACAAATACGCACAAATCATGTATACATAAATGTTTTTCACATAACCATTGAAAATGATATTCTTATAAACTGTTACATTTGTGACGTCCTGTCTTTCTAGAACTGAATGTCCATCTCTCTCTCTCTCTCTCTCTCTCTCTCTCTCTCTCTCTCTCTCTCTCTCTCTCTCTCTCTCTCTCTCTCTCTCTCTCTCTCTCTCTCTCTCTCTCTGTGTTTTGAGTTTCATTATTTGGGTTCCTTAATTTCGGCGCTGCATGTAGTAACAAAGTTCACCACATTGACATAAACTGATAAAGGCTGTATTTGTGCCTTTGTCAATAAAACAATGTCTGATGCGTCTCTCTCTCTCTCTCTCTCTCTCTCTCTCTCTCTCTCTCTCTCTCTCTCTCTCTCTCTCTCTCCTCTGTCCTCCTCCCTCTCCCTCACTACTAAAACAGGCCTACATGTACATTCCATCCCCAAACTAGCTTCACGACCTCTGTCTCTTTCTGTCTCTCGCTTTCTTTCTCTCTCTATCTCTCTGTGTACGTATTTCTCGGTCTCTCTCTGTGTCTTTCTCTCTGTCTGTTTGTCTGTCTGTCTGTCTGTCTGTCTGTCTGTCTGTCTGTCTCTCTCTCTCTCTCTCTCTCTCTCTCTCTCTCTCTCTCTCTCTCTCTCTCTCTCTCTCTCTCTCTCTTTCTTTCTCCTCCTCCTCTCCTAATACATACCCCCCACCCCCAGACTGGCTTCATGTTCTCTAGCCTTCAACCTCAAGGCACTGATGCTGCCCTCCGACCTCCTCGCCCCCTCCCCCCTCTCTTTCTTCCCCCCCATCCCCTCTCTCCTTTCCTCCTCTCCCCCTCCCACCCCCGCGCTGTGGAGAAGGGGAGTGGAGTGGTGGTGGTGGTAGTAGTAGAGGAGAGGGTGGAGGGAGGAGAGGGGGTATGGGGAAGGGGGAGGGTAGAGAGGGGGGTAGTGGGGGTGGAGGGTTAGGGGGTTGCGCGAGGGCGTGGGGGTTGGGGTGTGGGTGGGTGATGGTGTGGTGTTGCTGTTTCTTCTGGAGTCTTCTGCTTTTCTTTTCACGCTTTTCTGTAAAACAAACAGCAACCAAAAAATATAATTATTTAAAAAATAAAAGAATGAAATATAACCGCACACTTATCCTAGAAGTGTATGAACGCACATACACAGACACAGACACAACAACAGCAACAACATACGGTATTTATACAGCGCTAGTTAGTTAGTTAGTTAGTTAGTCTGTTATAGTCCCGCCAACAGCTATGGTTATCTCAGGACTGTCATCACATAAAGTTCTACCACGTATAGCAAAACACAAATCCATGAATCTTAACAACGTACAAAACATGAAAACAAAAAATGTAGTACAATTCATAACATGACACTTCCATCATTATACCCTATGGCACATAAGTCCACACAGTGCTGGAAACGTGGAGCCACGCTACTCTCATTTATCGGATCCAGGTTAAAAAAAACAGTAAAAAAAGGTATAACAAATACATACTAGTAAGCTAAAATACATAAAAAAGGCTATATAAGCTAATATGCACTGCAGAATGGACAACAGGTGCTCACTCAAGTGTGCAAGTATCACGTGTGGATGCCAGTGTACAATAAAAAAACACCTGGCATGTCATAAATTGTAAAAAGGAAAAACGTGGAAGGGTTTTATAGAAAAAATGCAGGTGAATGGACCAATAAGGCAGAAAAAAGTAGACGCCAGAAAGCAAAAAGAAGAGAAAAGGCAGAGTCAAAGAGAGTGATAGAGTAGGGGAAGATACTAGCATAGAACTTCCAAAAGAAGGGGGAACTATTTCTGCTGAAAGACCCCCCGGTATCCCCACGGGAGGGCCATAACCACATAAGCCAGCCTAAGCCGTTGCCCGCCTCCTACGACGAGGACGTGTGGTTGGACTTTAGGAGGCTGTTGGGCTACTCTCCGTAAGCCCCCCCCCCCCCCCCCCCACCATGATAGGTGGAAGCCCGCCGGGCCCGGGGGGGCATGCGGCGCTAAATGTTAATATAAATCAAATCGAAGCGCGCACACACGTTAGCATTCATAACGCATTAAAAAACCCACTGCTATACAAAAACGAACACACACGTTTAACATAAATGGAATACAACAGAAACAGCCCTAAAGGCAAGAGAGTGAGAGGAGACAAAGAGAGTGAGCTTCAATGACGGGGGAACAAGTGGGCTTTGAGGTTTGATTTGAAAGCAGAGAGGGTTGGTCGCTGACGGAGGGAGAGAGGAAGTTTGTTCCTGGAGGTCGGTCAACGACAGCAACAGAGCGCCGACCAACAGTTGAAAGCTTATACCCAGGGATCTGTGCTTTATTTTAAGAAGTTATGCTAAAGCTTAAGTGGGAAACTAAACGTTGTTACTTTATAAATCCAGTAAATCGGTTTACTTATTTTTGAAAGTAACAACATTTAGTTTCCCACTTAAGCTTTAGTAGAACTTCATAAAATTAAGCACTGGAGAGAAAGAGGGTCGGAATCTGAACGTAAAGTCCGAGCTGGCGTATAAATAGAAATATTGTGGCAGAGGTAAGATGGAGCAGCTTGATGGATAGATTTATAGCAAAGGGTGTTTAGTTTATACTCAATTCTGTCTGCGACAGGAAGCCAGTGCAAAAAACGGAGAAGAGGGCTAACATGATCGAACTTTTTTTCTCCTAAGAACAAGACGAGCAGCTGTGTTTTGAATACATTGGAGACAAGATAGAGAAGAGACTGACAGGCCAGAAAGAAGAGCATTACAGTAGTCAAGACGAGATAAGATGAGAGAAGTAACAAGCTTTGCTGTTGCTTAATCTGAGAGAGATTTACGAAAACACGCACGTACACACGCACGCACACAGACGCACACGCACACGCACGCACGCACACACACACACACACACACACACACACACACACACACACACACACACACACACACACTCAAAGTTGTCATAACATGCTTGGACAACTTAAAAATGAAAATTCAATATAAACAAATTCAAAATAATTAAAACCAGCAAATAAGAAAAACAAACACTGCTGAAATACCTTACTTACACCATTTTGTGTTTTAATTGTCAAACTCGGTTAAAATTTGTATTCACATTTCTATGTAAATCAAAGTGATTTAATATAATAAACATCGCATTCTCTTTTATTTCTACTGATCTCCTCAGTGTGATTTGTTGTTTACTTGCACAGTTTATTTAGCAACATGTGAACTTGGGTTGCCAAGGTTGTGAAGCAACATCATCATGCAAATCTTGTAGTTTTTCCAAATTTACGAAGACGTTCATATCAATATAGCACCATGAGCGAATACATTCGCCCAAGACAACTCTACACTCCCACCAAATGCTAAGACATTCACAGCCAAGTACCCTGCCATGTGCTTATCTATTTTTAGAGGTGATGTGACTGTTTCTTCCATAAAAGCAATGCAAGCACACTCGACAAAAAGAGTTATTCCCCTGTTGTTGGTTGAGATGCAACGGACAACCCAGAACGCCAAACAATGCATGGCGCTAGAAGAGTGAATAAAGAAATGATACCATTATGAAAACTGAAATGATTATAAAAAGGCATTTGAAAATATTATCCTATTAACATGCTTTTTGAGCTTTTTCGAAGTAAGTCTATAGTATGATAGTTGTTCGCGTGTGTGTGTGTGTGTGTGTGTGTGTGCGTGCGCGTGTGCGTGTGCGTGCGCGTGCGTGTGTGCGTGCGTGCGTGCGTGCGTGCGTGCGTGCGTGCGTGCGTGCGTGCGTGCGTGCGTGTGTGTGTGTGTGTGTGTGTGTTGCGTCCATGGTTCAATCTCCAAACTTTAACGTTGGTATTTTCTCGGGAAATAGAAGGCATACATTGTTCAAACTTTGCACACATGTAGATGTCTATGCAAGCTTTCAAACAACAATGATTTGAATAATGAAATACTTAAAATAACACTGTAGACAGATAACAAACAGATAACATTTTAGATTAGTGGGTTAGAGAGTATTCAACAGGCAACATGAGTTAAGAAAGTCATCAACACTGAAAGCCTCGATAGCTCATTGGTCAGTCTGTCATGCTTATGGTTCCGGGTCCCATTCTCGGAACGGGCATTTTTCTTTTCTTTTTTAGTTTAACGATAGTTTCATTTGTACTTTAAAATGTTATTGGCAATCTTGTACTTTAGACACACCCCTCAATCTTTGTTTGTTGTTGTCCCACATGATCCTGTTCGAGTGAGCCTTGAAGGCTTTGCCTCTTGTTTTTTCTGTGAACCTACTGACCTGCTCGTTGTGCACTTTGTACGTGGCTCTGGGGGCAGGCACAAAGTTCACTTCCCGGAGGTCCTGCAACCCTCCAAAGTTCCCCAGACGTTCGTATTTCCGCCATTTGGCACGACGGTTTTGAAACCAAATCTGGTCACACAAAAAAAGTTTTACATCAGTAAACATCAGTAAGAAACAGACTGAACCAGCATCTGTTCAGGAAGATGCATGCTGTACCGTCCCCCGTGTGTCCCTGGGGAGAAGCAGAGCAGGACACGGCCCACATCCTGCAGGACTGTGGGAGCCGTCGGCTACTGAGGGGGGAGATCTGGCCAACGCCGGAGCCCCTCCAAGACA
>CM065697.1:49227329-49232329 GCA_017654935.2 Phymorhynchus buccinoides
TTAATTATTATTTTTTTCTCAATCACTATGTAAGTTCACCAAAATGTTTTACAAGCTGCATTCGTCGAAGGCCTACAGTGTCATCGAAACTCCGGGCAAAAAGAAAAAAACAAAAACTGCACTTTAAGAAACCATAGAACTATAAGTCCAAGACTGAATCAGAAATCTAGTACAAAGTTTGTTAAGTTCTCCCAAGTGGACATCCCTGATTATCAGATCAGCCGACACGTTGTACTGTGGAGTTGTTATAGAGTTGTGACACCACTGACTTAACCCCCTGAAGGTAATCGGGTATAATTCTACTGCCCCTCAAACGCTGAGGATACTTTTCTAACGTCGTATTTAATCCCGTAAGCTCCACCCACAAACTTGTCAAATCAAACTCTCTCTCTCTCTCTCCCCCCCCCCATCTCTCTCTCTCTCTCTTCTCTCTCTCTCGCTCCCCCCCTCTCTCTCTCTCTCTCTCTCTCTCTCTCACTCTCTCACTCTCTCTCTCTCTCTCTCTCTCTCTCTCCCTCTCTCTATCTCTCTCTCCCCCCTCCCAGTCTCTCTCTCTCTCTCTCACTCTCTCTCTCTCTCTCTCTCTCACTCTCGAAAAATTATCGCTTGTTCTCTCTCTATTCCTATCACTGCTACCCCGTCTGTACCGGGTACCAGGTGAAGTGAGACAGTGTTTGCCTCCTGATCAACCTCCCCCCCCACACTCACCCACTGACACCTCCTCTCTCTTCTCCCCACCCCCATTCCCTCCCCCCAAGGCCCCCGTCATAAAGTAGGTGATTATTGCTCTGTTCTTTCACTGACAAAGGGCACGTCACGGTCCCTGCTACAGTCGCCATCAGCCAGAGGCCGGACTGTTCGCTCTGTCTCTTATCTTCAAAGAACATGGAAGCAACGAGAGAGAGAGAGAGAGAGAGAGAGAGAGAGAGAGGAGAGAGAGAGAGAGAGAGAGAGAGAGAGAGAGAGAGAGAGAGAGAGAGAGAGAGAGAGAGAGAGAGAGAGAGAAAGAGAGAGAGAGAGAGAGAGAGAGAGACGAGAGAGAGAGAGAGAGAGGAGAGAGAGAGAGAGAGAGAGAGATAGAGAGAAGAGGAATAGAGAGAGAGAGGAACAGAGAGAGAGAGACAGATCGAGAGAGAGAGAGAGAGATAGATAGCAGAGACATGTAGAGAGAGGAGCAGAGAGAGAGAGAGAGATGAGAGATAGGAGAGAGAGAGAGAGAGAGAGAGAGAGACCTATAGAGAGAGACAGACAGAGAGAGATAAACAATGAACACTGACAACTTTACTTTCCAAGGATGGAGATTTTAGGCAAAGCATATTCAAAGGTAGCTGATTATACTAAGATACAAAAGTAGTTAAGTGGTTGGACAAAATAAAGACATAAGAAGACATATAGAAGACATAAAGATGAATAAAGAGATGGCGAGAAGAGAGAAGAGAGAGAGAGAGAGATCTAGAGAGCGATAGAGAGCGAGAGAGAGAGAGAGAGAGAAAGGTGGGGTGGGGTGGGGAAGGGGTTGGTGTCATTTTCAGGGCTAACGGCTAACTGATCACAGGCGATGGTGTCAGTTCAGGGATGACCTATGGTGCCCCACCGGACAACCAGCAAACTCCGCTGCTACTAGGAAACCATCAACACGACAACAATTGCCAAACGACAGATAATCCTTTGCGCTCTCGATTATTGATTGACCACATATCCTATCCTTGATTCACGAAGGCAATGGCAAAATCAAATAAAATCCCAACCACAATTGGGGAAGTAATCTGGACACAGTGCAATAGACGATTTTCGGAAAAAACTAGGGGAGAGCACTTCATGAAAATTAGAGTTGCTTACCTCCATTATTCGGTCAAATACCATAGCGACAATGCAACAATGGCGTCGAAGCTTGAAACCGCAGGATGCGAGTCAGCGACTTGCAAACATTTTGTAGAAAAATAAGGGGTGGCCAGTTGCTACAAAGTGATAGAACTTGCAAACTGTGAGTGTGACGTAAAATATAAATGACATCGATTTCAGAATGACGCACTGCGTTCTACATGCTGTGTGTCTCCTCAAACACAAGAAGCGAGGGCTGGGGATTTACCTGATGGCAGAGTAACTTCCCCTGTTTGACCGATTGAATTAGGCAGGGTAACTCCTACACACCATGAAATTACTCCTCTTAATTATTTCCGAACAATTCGTGAAATATCACACATCAAATTTCATATATCAATCTGCAAACATGGTCGGGCGACAACACACCAATTCCCCACATTCTGACTGGTTTTAGTCCCCCCGCTGCACTACAAAAAATAAAAACATTCAACCACAATGGGATTGGCCTCCACCCACCCCATCCAAAATGGCATCTCTCTCCGGCATCTCCGCCAAGGAGGAATCGCCGTTTTGACGGTTTTATGTCTAGGAAACCAGAGCAAAGTGAGTGTTCCGATCCTTAAAAAGGCTGTCTTTTGGTGATCTCGACGTGTTCCTTGCAAAACCTCATCCGTCGGGGTCCACCTTTAACACAGGCAAGTATTCTTTTCAGTGATTGTTGTTAGGGATAGGGACAGACCTTACAAGTGGTACACTGCAACAACAGAAGGGATGGAAACTTTGGATTGGTTTATATTGGTGATGAATTCTAAAAATAGACATGAACCAAAACAGGTGGAGTCGGGTGCTGTGCGCAAGGTAGGCCTACTATTAAGGGCCTGCTACACTACATACGATTTGATGTCAATGCGATGCGATGACACACACACACACTACCAATCAATGCACCCCCCCCCCCCACCATTTAAGTGATTTATATGTATGTACATAGACTAGCATACCCTCATACACATTGATGCACATTCAAAATATCCATTACACTGACACACAAACATACTTTTTTGTTGTTGTCTAAGATCACTGTAAGGTGGATAGACGTTAAATTAAAGAACGAATCAATGCACAGGCCCACTTGCACATGCGCGTACATGCGCGCGCGCGCGTGTGTGACTCTTTGATGATATACTCCAGTCACTGCTTTTCTATTACATTGACACTGATGTGGAATACAAATGTGGAATAAAATGTGGAATTTTATATTTTTTGATAAGTCTCTCTCTCTCTCTCTCTCTCTCTCTCTCTCTCTCTCTCTCTCTCTCTCTCTCTCTCTCTCCCTCTCTCTCTCTCTCTCTCTCTCTCTCTCTCTCTCTCTCTCTCTCTCTCTCTCTCTTTTCTTCTTCAAATAAGTACATGTAAATGATGAGTATACAAAGTATGATTAAGGGTGTTTTTGTGTGTTGGTGTGTGTGTATGACTTTGGTGTTTCTTTCCATATGTTTGTGCACTTCTCAATTTCTGAATGTTAAAGATGAGTGTGAAAAGTAGGATTGGGTTTTATTTTCCCGTGTGTATGCGCTTACTTCCCAACTTTTGAATGTTAGTAATGAGCATAGTCAATAATAAATAGGTTTGATTTTGTTATTGATGTTTTACAATATTGGGATGTTTTTTTTTTTTCGCATGCTTTATATTACTTTGTATGTGTTTATTTTCGTTTTCCATTTTTTTCTACTTTTATATATGTATTTTGTCCAGAGGGCTGGATGTAAAAAAGCATGTTATTGCTTACTCTATTACCCTCTTTAAATAAAAGTCATTAATTCTCTCTCTCTCTCTCTCTCTCTAACAATCCCCTCTCCCCTCCTATCGTCTCTCATCTCATCTCTCTCTCTCTCTCTCTCTCTCTCTCATATATTCGAGTTTCGAGTCATAAATATATCGTTAACTTCCATCAACTGTGGTAGACTGAGATGCTGCCTATTGCATAAAACAAACTTACGTGATGAGCACCTTTAAAGAGCCACGTCCACTAAAATCGCACGACTGTACGACACGATTCGATCACGCAATCTCGATGCGCCAATCACATTTGTTCTTGGAGACCACGTGATCGAATCGTATCGTGCAATCGTGCGATTTTAGCGGACGTGTGGCCGGCCCTTAATTAAAAGCCTCGGCTTGTTGTACTCTTGTCTAAAGTGGTGTTGCCGCACATGTGTGTGTGTTAATAAAACATTTCTTTTTCAGGAATGAATAAGGGGAAGGAACTTCTCGTAATTAACTCCCTTTTACCAAAGTTATTTATGTGGACGTGTGTCTGGCCACATTGTAAGAGAAAGAGAGAGGGACTTTAACTCAATAACTTTGCTAAAAGGGAGTTAATTACGAGAAGTTCCTTCCCCTTATTCATTTCACTATATACCCTCTCTTAGCCTCACTATTTCATATTTATTTTTCAAATAGAACGAAACCAAAACTGCTGGGGGTTTTCCCTATGCCCTGTCGACCTCTTTGCTGCGGCCACAATAAAATCCTGTAGCGTTGGAATCTTAACCGAATCCTAAAATAACATGTTCTCATGGGCTGTAAAGTAATAATATATTTTTTTCTGAAAGCATTCTCGTTTTTTCATCCCAACCCTCCAGCGTTCACTCCATCGAGAACTCTTAGGCTATGTTTTTATGTTATTTTTTTTATGTAGTGATTATAGTGCTCGTAGAATGAGGGCTAAAAACTATTTCTTTGATATTTTCCTCAGTTAGTCTTGCGAGGGTCAAAGTTGAAATGTCTGTCTGTCTGTCTTTCTCTCGCTCTCTGTGTCTCTGTGTTTCTGTCTCTGTCTCTATCTCTGTCTCTCTCTGTCTCTCTGTCTCTCTCTCTCTCTCTCTCTCTCTCTCTCTCTCTCTCTCCTCACAAACACGCACGCACGCACTCACGCACGCACACACATACACACACACACATACACACACACTAACTCACAAGCAAACAAACACACACACACACACACACACACACACACACACACACACGCACATACTCATACATATGTCTAATATCACTTCTAAGTGAAAAGACGTTAAATTAAAGAAGAACAACAACAACAACACACGCACATACACACACACACAAACAAACACACACATACACACACACACACACACACACACACACAC
>CM065697.1:49237329-49239829 GCA_017654935.2 Phymorhynchus buccinoides
AAGGCTGAATATAGGTTGCAGGTTTTGCATGGTAAATCTTTGCAATTTTATGTTGTTTATTATTTTGATACAAGAAATATATTAATGAAAAAAAGGTGACGAAACAGCTGAAAATAATCAAAAGGTAGGCCATAATGATTCTTCTGGAGTTATTGCTTTGTTACTTTTCGAAAGAAATTAAAACAGATGATGATGTTGATGATGTTGTTGTTGATGATGATGATAATGCTGTGTGTGTGCGTGCGGGTGTGTGCGCGTGTGCGTGCGTGCGTGTGTGTATGCGTGTGTGTGTGTGTGCGTGTGCGTGCGTGCGTGCGTGCGTGTGCGTGCGTGTGTGTGTGTGCGTGTGCGTGCGTGTGTGTGTGCGTGCGTGCGCGCGTGTGTGCGCGGGTGTGTGCGTGTGTGTGTGTGTGTGTGTGTGTGTGTGTGTGTGTGTGTGTGTGTGTGTGTGTGTGTGTGTGTGTGTGTACGTGTGCGTATGTGTGTGAGAGTGTGTGAAATAACCAACAATTTCTTAAATTTTGATCACATCAGGAATACCAATACGATACTGAATGTCTTGTTGTTGTCAAATCAATGATAATTTTATTGTAGTTGTTTTTAAATGGTCATTGTTTTGTCGGCTTCAAAAGCATGAACTCGTAATCCGTAGCGGACTAAATGGACTCCCTCGGCGGAGATTTGCACTGGTCATTTCCACGCTAGTTTTTGTCAACGTGTCTACCTGATTTGAAGTGGTGTAGTCAGGTGTGTACGAAGGTGTTATCAGCTCCATTAGCAGCCACTCTAGTGCCAATTATCACGGTAAGGAAAAAAGATAGGGGGACAAGACGCTCCCTTGTTTTACACCTACAACTCACCATGATTTGTTGGAAGCTGTTGACACAAGGAGGGGGTATTTTCGGACTGATTGCTAGGCCTTGTAAACCAGTATTGGGGAGTACAGCATGCATATAGCACAAAATGTAACAACAGCGCAAAATAGAATATTCTTGCTTTTCGCATTGTAAGGTTTCAAGGTTTCAAGGTTTATTTCCGAAAGCCCCTTGTACGAAGTGCATCTATCGTAACTTATGTTTTTGCGTGAGATGTAGCAAAATGCGCATCGACAGTGTTTTCAGAGCATTAGGAGTTTCGAAGAAACAGGAAGACACAATTATAAACAGACATGGCTCAACACAGACACGCACATAGACAGACACAGATTAATTTTACAGACTCGTATGTACAACCTTCTTCTTCCATTTAGTATCCACAATCAACAATTTGAGTTTTTGATACAACCATCCAGGTACACACTCATGCACTCACAAAGGAAAAACAGTTTCTGTGTGAATACAAAGTACTAAAATGCAGAAAATTGTGATGATTGTCGCAACAGAATAGCACAGAAGTTGAACATGATGGTGACATGAATATCACAACAACAACAACAACGTTGTGTGCCGATGGTACGTGAAGGCTTGAGATTTGTTTAGCTTGTGCTTTAACAGAAGTGTTTTTGTTTGTGCTTTAACAGAAGTGTTTTTGTTTGCTCTTTGACAGAAGTGTTTTTGATTGTGCATTGACAGAAGTGTTTGTTTGTTCTTTGACAGAAGTGTTTTTGTTTGTGCTTTGACAGAAGTTGTTAGCTCTTTAACAGAAGTGTTTTTGCTTGTGCTTTGACAGAAGTGTTTGTTAGCTCTTTAACAGAAGTGTTTTTGCTTGTGCTTTGACAGAAGTGTTTGTTTGCTCTTTAACAGAAGTGTTTTTGCTTGTGCTTTGACAGAAGTGTTTGTTAGCTCTTTAACAGAAGTGTTTTTGCTTGTGCTTTGACAGAAGTGTTTGTTAGCTCTTTAACAGAAGTGTTTTTGCTTGTGCTTTGACAGAAGTGTTTGTTTGCTCTTTAACAGAAGTGTTTTTGCTTGTGCTTTGACAGAAGTGTTTGTTTGCTCTTTAACAGAAGTGTTTTTGCTTGTGCTTTGACAGAAGTGTTTGTTAGCTCTTTAACAGAAGTGTTTTTGCTTGTGCTTTGACAGAAGTGTTTGTTTGCTCTTTAACAGAAGTGTTTTTGCTTGTGCTTTGACAGAAGTGTTTGTTTGCTCTTTAACAGAAGTGTTTTTGCTTGTGCTTTGACAGAAGTGTTTGTTAGCTCTTTAACAGAAGTGTTTTTGCTTGTGCTTTGACAGAAGTGTTTGTTTGCTCTTTAACAGAAGTGTTTTTGCTTGTGCTTTGACATAAGTGTTTGTTTGTGAGTGTTTGTTCTTGAGCTTGCTTATCCTTGAGTGATGGCTTTTATCACTGCTTGACATTAGCCTGTGCAAAGGGCCAATAGTGAATGAGAGCTGTGCTATAAATGATATTCTACGGTATTGGAATATCATGCTACAGCTTGAGGCCTTGTCCGACGATGCAATCACTCGCTCTTTCGCAAGAGTGTTCACCCATTCTCACAGCGTGACAGAGCCACCAGGCGCATAAGAGAGGAAGCATCGTCGGACAAGACCTTAAAGACCCACCA
>CM065697.1:49244829-49249829 GCA_017654935.2 Phymorhynchus buccinoides
TGTTGTATTGTACTGTACTGTGTTGTATTGTACTATACTGTGTTGTATTGTACTGTACTGTGTTGTATTGTACTGTACTGTGTTGCATTGTACTGTACTGTGTTGTATTGTACTGTACTGTATTGTATTGTACTGTACTGTGTTGTATTGTACTGTACTGTACTGTATATATTGTACTGTACTGTGTTGTATTGTACTGTACTGTGTTGTATTGTACTGTACTGTGTTGTATTGTATTGTACTGTGTTTGTATTGTACTGTACTGTGTTGTATTGTACTGTATTGTGTTGTATTGTACTGTACTGTGTTGTATTGTATTGTACTGTACTGTGTTGTATTGTACTGTACTGCGTTGTATTGTACTGTACTGTGTTGTATTGTACTGTACTGTGTTGTATTGTACTGTACTGCGTTGTATTGTACTGTACTGTACTGTGTTGTATTGTACTGTACTGTGTTGTATTGTACTGTACTGTGTTGTATTGTACTGTACTGTGTTATATTGTACTGTACTGTGTTGTATTGTATTGTACTGTGTTGTGTTGTGTTGTATTGTACTGTGTTGTATTGTACTGTACTGTGTTGTATTGTACTGTACTGTGTTGTATTGTATTGTACTGTGTTGTATTGTACTGTACTGTATTGTATTGTACTGTACTGTGTTGTATTGTACTGTACTGCGTTGTATTGTACTGTACTGTGTTGTATTGTACTGTACTGTGTTGTATTGTACTGTACTGTGTTGTATTGTACTGTACTGTGTTGTATTGTACTGTACTGTGTTGTATTGTACTGTACTGTGTTGTATTGTACTGTACTGTGTTGTATTGTACTGTACTGTGTTGTATTGTACTGTACTGTGTTGTATTGCATTGTACTGTGTTGTATTGTACTGCAGTGTGTTGTATTGTACTGTACTGTGTTGTATTGTACTGTACTGTGTTGTACTGTACTGTACTGTGTTGTATTGTACTGTACTGTGTTGTATTGTACTGTACTGTGTTGTATTGTACTGTAGTGTGTTGTATTGTACTGTACTGTGTTGTATTGTACTGTACTGTGTTGTATTGTACTGCAGTGTGTTGTATTGTACTGCAGTGTGTTGTATTGTACTGTACTGTGTTGTATTGTACTGTACTGTGTTGTGTTGTACTGTACTGTACTGTGTTGTACTGTACTGTGTTGTATTGTACTGTATTGTGTTGTATTGTACTGTACTGTGTTGTATTGTACTGTACTGTACTGTGTTGTATTGTACTGTATTGTGTTGTATTGTACTGTACTGTGTTGTATTGTACTGTACTGTGTTGTATTGTACTGTATTGTGTTGTATTGTACTGTATTGTGTTGTATTGTATTGTACTGTGTATTGTGTTGTGTTGTACTGTATTGTGTTGTATTGTACTGCAGTGTGTTGTATTGTACTGTAGTGTGTTGTATTGTACTGTACTGTGTTGTATTGTACTGTACTGTGTTGTATTGTACTGTACTGTGTTGTATTGTACTGTACTGTGTTGTATTGTACTGTACTGTGTTGTATTGTACTGTACTGTGTTGTATTGTACTGTACTGTGTTATATTGTACTGTACTGTGTTGTATTGTACTGTACTGTGTTGTATTGTACTGTACTGTGTTGTATTGTACTGTACTGTGTTGTATTGTACTGTACTGTGTTGTATTGTATTGTACTGTACTGTATTGTGTATTGTATTGTACTGTGTTGTATTGTACTGTAATGTGTTGTATTGTACTGTACTGTTTGTGTATTGTACTGTACTGTGTTTGTATTGTACTGTACTGCGTTGTATTGTATTGTACTGTGTTGTATTGTACTGTACTGTGTTGTATTGTACTGTACTGCGTTGTATTGTACTGTACTGTGTTGTATTGTACTGTACTGTACTGTGTTGTATTGTACTGTACTGTGTTTGTATTGTACTGTACTGTGTTATATTGTACTGTACTGTGTTGTATTGTACTGTACTGTGTTGTATTGTACTTACTACTGTGTTGTATTGTACTGTACTGTGTTGTACTTGTATTGTACTGTGTTGTATTGTATTGTACTGTGTTGTATTGTACTGTACTGTACTGTGTTGTATTGTACTGTACTGTGTTGTATTGTACTGTACTGCGTTGTATTGTACTGTATTGTGTTGTATTGTACTGTACTGTGTTGTATTGTACTGTACTGTGTTGTATTGTACTGTACTGTATTGTACTGTGTTGTATTGTACTGTACTGTGTGTATTGTACTGTACTGTGTTGTATTGTACTGTACTGCGTTGTATTGTACTGTACTGTGTTGTATTGTACTGTACTGTACTGTGTTGTACTGTACTGTACTGTGTTGTATTGTACTGTACTGTGTTGTATTGTACTGTACTGTGTTGTATTGTACTGTACTGTGTTGTATTGTACTGTACTGTGTTGTATTGTACTGTACTGCGTTGTATTGTACTGTACTGCGTTGTATTGTACTGTACTGTGTTGTATTGTACTGTACTGTGTTGTATTGTACTGTATTGTGTTGTATTGTACTGTACTGTGTTGTATTGTACTGTACTGTGTTGTATTGTACTGCACTGTGTTGTATTGTACTGTACAGTGTTGTATTGTACTGTACTGTGTTGTATTGTACTGTACTGTGTTGTATTGTACTGTACTGTGTGTGTATTGTACTGTACTGTGTTGTATTGTACTGTATTTTATGTATTGTACTGTACTGTGTTGTATTGTACTGTACTGTGTTGTATTGTACTGTACTGTGTTATATTGTACTGTATTTTGTACTGTGTTGTATTGCATTGCGCTACATTGTATTGTATTATATTGTATTGTATTATATTGTATGTTATATTGTATTGTATTGTATTGTATTGCATTACATTGTATTATAGTGTACTGTGTTGTATTATGCTGTACTGTGTTATATTGCATTGTATTGTACTGTGTTGTATTGCATTGCATTATATTGTATTATTATTGTACTTACAGATTGTATTGTATTGCATTACATTGTATTATATTGTACTGTATTGTATTGTACTGTATTGTATTCAACAAGTATTATCCTGCATCTAAATCCCTCATTGCTTTTAACCTGAACGCTGCCACGAATAGACGCTTAAGCGGTCATTACAATCAATATCAAGTCTTCATCTGTATTGTTAAAATTTCGGGACTTTCCTGGTGTTGCACTGCCTCCAGGATCGTTCCCACCATCTTTATATCTACTAATGTCCTATATGTGTCTGTTCCAGACCGGAGGACGTTAAACAGATTTTCATTCAATATCAAGTCCGTCAATGATCATTAAAATGGCTAGGCTTTCAGCGTACGGGTATGCATATTTATGATCCCAGAAGTGTGTTCAATTAAGTTATAAGGATCACTCCCTCCGTTACTGCCAATTTAAACTACATTATAATGGCAATGACATAACGATAACGGCTCACTAACATACTTCAGGAAGTGTGTTTGTAGGTCAAGTGGTTGTTTTATTTTTGTTTTTAACGGTTTTATCGTCTAGTTGCATTGTTTTCTAATATTGCTAATCACTGCGACGTCCAAACAAATCTGATGAAATTCGCAAATATGTCTTTTACATTGTATTAGTAGGTGTGTGTGTATGACAGTCAGTCGTTTCCGACCATGACTGTCAGATAGCAGAGATAGCAGAGATACCTTCAGATAGACCCCCAGTTCTCGGCTCGTGTGTTTGATTAGACTTACATCACTTAGAACACCGTGAATCATTTTAAAATTGATGTCATTTATATTTTTACGTCACATTTTGCAAGTTCTCTCAGTTTGTGGATACTGGACGCCCCTCATTTTTCTAAAAAAATGTTTGCAAGTCGCTGACTCGCATCCTGCGGTTTCAAGCTTCGACGTCATTGTTGCATTGCTGCTATGGCATTTGACCGAGTAATGGAGGTAAAAAATTCTAATTTTCACGAAGCGCTCTCCCCTAGTTTTTTGCTCCTCCGAAAATCGTCTATTGACATAGGCTAGAACACCAATGCTACATCAAAATGGTGTAATGCTATTCCTAGTTATGCGGGGATTGTCTTTAGCCATGACGAGCTCCTATAGCATAACATCATCACTATCCAAATTCCTCCGAAGTCAGAATGTGGCTGCCGACGTGGCGGGGTAATTAAAAACGGTCACACACATAATGTTCTCATCCCTAGCTGGTGCATTTGTACCATAGTGTTCAAGCGCATCGGCTGTTGGGATGACCCCTGGAGTCTTTAAGCCAGGGCATGACGACAATAACAACAACTACAGAGGATGCATACGAACAAACTCCATTCTCTTTCCCAGTGAATTTCCGCCTGTACACCCCCCCCCCCCCCTCTTCGCCCCTCCCTCTTCGTTGGAAATTTCTGCTGACTTATCAAACTGCAAACCACTCAAAGAGCATGTGTAGTTCTTGGCCTTGCAAAATAATGATGACTAAGATTACCGCCCCTTGTTTGATCTTCAGAGATGAAAGATCCAAACGTAGAGTGTCCATTTTGGGTGGCATTACAAATCATCATGAAAGAAAGAAAGAAAGGGACAAACCATGTCCTGGCTATAAACCAGTTAGTGTTCTATTAACAGATCACGCCGTTGAAGGGTTCCTGAGGGATTGTCTCCTCTTTGAAAAAAAAGAAGCTCTATTGAAGTGGGTTGTCCCCCTTTAAAGCCCAAAGAACACACACAGTGTTTGCCGCCATCTTGGCAGTTTATAAAGAGGAGTGGTGAGGTTTTGGTTCGCTCAATATCTGGTCACGGTGATTTACAATCCTGTCTTTGAAAGGCTGCGTAACGCACCGCCATATTCCATGTAAAACAAACACAGCGGCTGATAACAGGAACATTATCTGAGTACGATCAAGGACGGAATTGAGTCAAAAGGAGAGAGTATATATATTTTAGGTGCACCTGGTTCATTGTATTTCTTCTTCTTCTGCTTCTTCTTCTTCGTTCGCTCACATAGATTCCT
>CM065697.1:49254829-49257329 GCA_017654935.2 Phymorhynchus buccinoides
TTATTGACAAGGAAGCATGTGATCGGAATTCAGATGATATGTCGCTCAGTTTGATAGAGAAATTGAACCAAAATTTAATCATAATATACATCTGTATTGTTACTAATTCGGGACTTTCCTCGTGTTGCACTGCCTACAGGCATTGCCTCCAGGATCGTTTCCACTATCTTTATATATACTAATGTCCCATATGCGTCTGTTTCAGACAAGAGGACGTTAATCAGATTTTCATAGAGAAATTGAATGAGTCATAGAATGTCTAATGGAAATGAATTTGGAGAGAGCAACGAGGTACTTATTACGTTGCCTGACAAAGTCAAAGTCAAACTAGAAATGCATACTGTTTGTTATAACAAAGCGTAGTAATGTTAGAGGCGTCTCTGTGAAATTCGGGTTGCTCCCACCTGGACAGCGCGTCGCAGCCAGAGGCGCGCCACCCAATTTTTTATTTTGCATGCGATTTTTGTGTGACTGATGAGGAAGGGGGGGGGGGGGGGGGGGCACCCCCAAACTTTGACCAAATGACAACTGTTTCGTTGCCACTGGGTTTAACGTGTGCTAAGTGCATGGGCACACGGGGCCTCGGTTTATCGTCTCATCCGAAAGACTCCACGTTCAGACCGCAAGGCCTAGTGCAAAGTGAGAGGAAAAATCCCCTGTACCCAGGTTCGAACTCGGGTTTACTTGACACGAAGCGAACGCGCTATCACTGTGCCAATTCGTGACAGATTACTGATCGTTTATGAAGTCCACGCCTTTCTTAATATGTTCGTGGTTTTACAAAATGGTTCATGTATTGTATTGCCCATTGTCTGTGTATGCTCAATAAAGGCCAGTGTTACACTGAATGTCAAGAAAATAACTGCTTTATAATCAAACTCATTTTACAGTCTGATGCAACAATGATTTCAAAATATATGCCTGCATTCTTAAACGCGCGCACGTACGCACGCACGCACGTACACACACCCACACACACACACACACACACACACACACACACACACACACACACACACCACACACACACACAACACACACACACACACACACACACACACATATATATATATATATGCACACACACACACACACACACACACACAACACACACACACAACACACACACAACACACACACACACACACACACACACACACACACACACACACACACACACACACACAACACACACACACACACACACACACACACACACACACACACACACACACACACACACACACACACACACACACACACCACACACACACAAACACACCACACACACACACACACATATATATATGCACACACAACACACACACACACACAACACACACACACACACACACACACACACACACACACACACAAACACACCACACACACACACACACACACACACACACACACACCACACGACACACACACACACAACACACACACATTTCCCCCCCAATCATTTTTATTTACAGACTTCATGTATCAAAGCGCTAAAAAACCTCTTTACTTTTAGAAGTTAAGTTTAGCAGAAATCGGAAAACGAAGTAAGGGAAGCAAATCCGCTTCGTTACACGTTAAGCTAACCGTAGTTGTTTCCCTTTAGCTGAAAGACCAGCAACAAAACTACTGTTGGTCGCTTGTGACGACAGCCAGACACCACAGGGCGCAGCTGCTTATCTGGCACGCTGGGCTAAAACATTTTCGAAGTGTAGAGGTCTTGCTCAGGGTACATCCCCACTCTCTCGGCCAAAGTGATTTGAGGACGGCTGACGTTGGGGAAGGTCCCCAAAGGCCAACCCATCCCTTTGGCTGCAGCACAAAGATCCAGTGCAGATTTTCCCTAGTGAGTCATAGTCTTCCACAAAAGAATAAGCTGCACCATGATATTCCAGCACTGTAGAAAATGAATCATTTTTTTGCAGGGCCTACAGCTTTCATTTATTAGTATTAGGTACTTTATAGTCACAGAGGCGTCTCTGTGGAATTCGGGTTGCTCACACCTGGAGAGCACGTCGCAGCGTCGCAGCCAATGTTTTTTTTTTGCATGCGAGGTTTTGTGTGACTGAGGGGGGGGGGGGGGGTGGGGGGGGGGGGGGGGGAATGAAGGAAAGGGGGGTGGGGGGGGGGGGGGGGGGGGGGGGGGGGGGGGGGGGGGGTGGGGGGGGGGGGTAAATTTTGACCAAATGACAACTTTTTTTTTGCTATCTGGGTTTAGCGTGTGCTAAGTGCATGGGCACACGGGACCTCGGTTTATCGTCTCATCCGAAATATTCAAGTTCAGACCGTAAGGCCTAGTGCAAAATGAGAGGAAAACAATCCCCTGTATTCCAGGTTCGAACTCGGGTTTACTTGACACGAGGCGAACGCGCTACCACTGTGCCACTCTACAGCTAATGTCAGCTAAAGGGCCTAGACGAGTGATAAGTAACAACACAATTTCTACTGAATATTATTGTTAACCTCATCATTTTGGGGCAGTGGGTGGATGCCTCGT
>CM065697.1:49272329-49277329 GCA_017654935.2 Phymorhynchus buccinoides
GCACACAAATAGACGTGGACGAAATCGAAATTATTTGTGCAAACTGACAGAGAGGTATGATTTATTTTCCTTTTGATAGCAACCCTTCTCTCTCTCTCTCTCTCTCTCTCTCTCTCTCTCTCTCTCTCTCTCTCTCTCTCTCTCTCTCTCTCTCTCTCTCTCTCTCTCTCTCTCTCTCTCTCTCTCTCTCTCTCTCTCTCTCTCTCTCTCTCTCTCTCTCTCTCTCTCTCCCCAAAAATGAAGAGTAAGTTTAAAGTTATCTGACCTTAGCAAACGTTTAGGTGTTTCTTAGACCCCTTTTGGCGTAACAGTAATTCGCGCGGCGACCGTAATCTAGAGAAACTCAAACCTGCTTTTAAACATATCGGCAGAAATATTAAGGGGGGACTTCGTGATTACAAACCAAAACTATTCGCGTTTCCGGCATAAACACGAGCCTGAGGCCACGTGTGCTTCCTTGTTGAACTGTTTATTCAATGCTGACAACTCAGTTGGCAGTTTACTGCAGTCATTTTTCTTGGAAAAAAGACCAAACGTTAACGACCCCTTGATGTCACCATTCTGGTTCTCAACAAGAGGACAGCATGGGCAAATATCTCCAGGCAGACATTTTTCGTTGTAGAGAAAACGTAATTTTTAAAAAAAAGCTAAAAAAAAGAAAGGACAAAAATATTTGAGAACTATCGTCTTTGGGCTCCATTTTTCGACTGAAATCAGTCTAGAGAATTAAATAGTGAGGCGAAGAGAGGAGATAAAGAAATTGAACAAAGGGTGAATACTCTCTTTCTAATTAACTCCCCTCCACCAAAGTTGATTACGATACCAATCACCTAGCAGTGCGTGGGTCAGAACGAGAATGATGCTTTGTTTGTCTCACTTTGGTTCTGACCCACGCACTGCTAGGTGATTGGCATAATCAACTTTGGTGGAGGGGAGTTAATTAGAAAGAGAGTATTCACCCTTTGTTCAATTTCTTTATCTCCTCTCTTCGCCTCACTATTTAATTCTCTAGACTGATTTCAGTCGAAAAATGGAGCCCAAAGACGATAGTTCTCAGATATTTTTCTCCGTTCATTCAGAGAGTATTCACCCTTTGTTCCATCTTGAAATCAGTCTGTCAGAAAACCGTGATAGGTACTTGATATAAAGTAAATCAAACCAAATGTTTATTTGGAATCATAGATTTGCTAACTCTCAAAACTCACAGCTAAAATAGAAGAAGTGCACACAAACTTTCGAGCACCATTGCAATACAATCTGACAATACGGACAATGACAATAACAACAATCTATGACCATTTTATTGCTCAGGCTTTGTATGTTCCACTGCGAAGTAGGACGTGTTGCCCATCGAAGCGACATGAAACACTTCCCTGAGGCAACCCATCCTGGTTTTGAACAATGCTAGTAGGGCCTTCTCTCCCCTTTCCCGGTGTCATGAGAAAATATGCCCTCCCGTGAAATAAGGACCCTTGCGCATGCGCACTAGAAGGTTTTTTTTCAAAATGGTTTTTCATTCAGGTATTGTTTGACTTATTTCCATGTTGTAAGTTTTTTTTTCTGATTTCTAATTCTGGACCTTTTTTTTTAGAATCAAGTTAATGTTTGACGAGGGTGGTGAGATGTCTGGGTTTCTTCATGCCTCAGTGTGAGTGTGGAATGCTTGTCGTACTGCAGCGTGCGATTGTGAATGCAGTTTGCAACTATTATGGAACACATGTGAAAGTATACGAACTAGAACAGTTACCTATTTCATGTTATCGCAACGAGAAATAAGTCAACTATTTTTTAAATATATTTACAGTGCTCAATCTACACGGAAAGAACCAAGAAATTGAGCGGGAGGGTGTATGTCTACATCTTTGCCGATAAATCGATGTACAAAGCCATGCCACTTAGTTTCGCATTTTCCAAAATGGCGGACGATATATTAAACAAACACCCATGCAGACAAAAATAATGAATAATACATTTTAGAAAAATATCACAGACTTGATATTTAATGATGAATCCTCTTCTCTTCCTACATGTCACAAGTCGCCTCTGAATGTATTCAGGGGCGAATCCTTCCCAAACAGCAAACGATTCGAACGAGGAAAGGGGCTGTAGGGGAAGACGGGGTAAAAAGCCCATGGGCGGGTAAGAAGTATGCTAATCATTAACACTCGTCTCATGGGCAAAATGTGACTGAAATGTGCTTTATTTCATGAGATAATTGGCATGGGCTTCTTACCCGCCCATGGGCTTTTTACCCCGTCTTCCCCTACTTTTATATGGTTTCATCAATGTTTGTAAAGCGCTGAGAGCTTTCTTTCAGCATGATTTTATTGCGCTATATAAGTGAAATTATTATTATTATTATTTCACGGGAGAGGTATTTTACGCAACACCGGCCGCTTCCCATCTTTGTCCAGTTAATGAAACATTTGTGCGATTATCATAAACTTCGGGGGGAAAGACTGAAGATCAGTTCCTGTTTACTTAACCAGGGGAGGGGTGTGTGTGTGTGTGATGGGGTGGTGCTGTGTTTGACCATTAGTATTCATTGCTGCGGTCAGATTCGGTTCATTGCTGCGGTCAGATATTGCACAACCGCTACCTTCTTCGACAACTAAAAAGCCACAAATGTCAATTATTGAACAGGAAATACGTGTCATGGTTAAAGCAAAAGTAAACTAGTATGGCTGATTAGAGAACACTGACAAAATGTAAACTTTTCTCCACCAGTGCACTCGTTTCAGAGACATTCTTGGCTTGGATAAGACAGAAAGTCATTTTGATCTACCCTGTGTGCGCGAAACAAAAAGTCACACGTTCAAAGTAAGACTTCCATCGAGTCCAAAAGTTAATGGGGAAACCCAAACTGCCTTACAATTTGAAATCCGCTTGATCCACTTACACTCCTTCTCGCTCTCTCCGATCTTCACATGCCAAACTGTTGAAAGTTCCTAAAGTGAATTTAAGTCTTTTGGACAACGCAGTTTTAGTTTTTGCGCCCCCACTGTCTGGAACTCCTTGCCTGTTCACCTCCGTCACAATTCAGCACTTCCCGCTTTCAAAACCCAAATGAAAACTCACTTGTTTCGAAGAGCTTTCTCTCTGTAACTTTTCACATTAATCAGATGATGATCGAATGAATGTGTATGCTAGCCCAATTGCGTGTGAATCAGTGAATGTGAGCGCCTTGAGTTTAATTCTAAAGAAAGGCGCAATATAAATACTATGTATTATTATTATTATTATTATTATTATTATTATTATTATTATTATCAATTTGGTCAGTGGTTGTAGATCACATTCCAGGGACGGATCTGTGAGTTCAAAAGGGGTTGGTTCCAGTGGCATGCTTTGGGGTCTTCGGGGCTTCGATAATTTGAATGTAAAAGATTCAACGAAGGCCTCTTATTTCATGCATATCTGTATTGCTAAAAAAACATCGGGACTTTACTGGTGGTGGTGCACTGCCTCCGGGCATTGCCTCCAGGATCGTTCCCACCATCTTTATATCTACTAATGTCCCATATGTGTCTGTTCCAGACCGGAGGACGTTAAGCAGATTTTCATCTCCTGGGAGAATGGATAACACTCTGGCAAGGGATTGCTTAAGGGTTTACTCTTTTTTTCAATTTTTTTAATTTTTATTTTTTTCTGGGGAGGCTGGTGTCAGGAAATCCTCAAATCATTGGCGTGTTAGCGAGTCATGCTGCATACGGTACTTGAACTCAGATAGGAAAATTAATAGAGAATGGTATTTGACCAACATTGCCACTGAGTGGGTGGCGAAGGGAAGTCGTAAACATGGCAGCGGGCTAAGCGGATCGTGTGCGTCATTAAAGACCCACCAGATCACGTGTCAAAATCACGGGTTTCACGGGTTTCCCATCTTATAGCAGGAAATAAATCTTGTTTTGACAAGGTCTCACTACCATACAAATGTCCCCAAATTCAAAGAAATAAATCATTTTAAAGAGCAGCCTTAATTTGAACATGGGAGCATTTCTATGTGGGTCACAGCTACCCAGAACAAACCAAGGGACATAATCGCAGTGCGTCTGTGTATCTTTAAAACGCGTCGCCTAAGCTGTTTCCTTTTGAAGAGCTGTTATAAGGTATTAGGTATTAGGTATTTTATAGTCACAGAGGTGTCTCTGTGAAATTCGGGTTGCTCCCACCTGGAGAGAGCGTCGCAGCCAGAGACGCGCCACTTATGATTTTGTGTTTTTTTGCATGCCATTTTCGTGTGACTGATGAGGAAGGAAAAGGGGTGGGTGGGTACATTTTGACCGAATGACAACTTTTTCGTTGCCACTGGGTTTAATTTAACGTGTGCTAAGTGCATGGGTACACGGGACCTCGGTTTATTCTCATCCGAAAGACTCCACGTTCAGACCGTAAGGCCTAGTGCAAAGTGAAAGAAAAAAATCCTTGTACCCAGGTTCGAGTTCGGGTTTATTTGACACAAAGGTGGCAGTAATCGAAAATCGGCATTTCGTATTTAATGTTTGCCAAATACTATGAGGTTTGCAGCATAGCTTAGTTACTTTTTACCCTGAGGCTCCTCCGTTTAGCGCTGCGTGTGTGCAGGATATCCAGGCTCGGCAGTCCGACCAATGTCCATAGTAATTGTTATGGGGGAATAAATACATTCTGAGCAACGTAGGACGAGGATTTGACCTCCAGGGGGCAGTAAACCAGTAGGGGCTTAGCGCGCGATATTCTTAGTTGGGCGTAATGAGAGAGAGGAAGATGAGTCCCTCTCTCTCTCTCTGTCTCTCTGTCTCTATCTCTCTCTCTCTCTCTCTCTCTCTCTCTCTCTCTCTCTCTCTCTCTCTCTCTCTCTCTCTCTCTCTCTCTCTCTCTCTCTCTCTCTCTCTCTCTCTCTCTCTCTCTCTCTCTCTTCTCTCCTTCGTTCGTTCGTTCGTTCTCCGACCGAGATTTGCTTTGTTTCGTGGCATAGTTGGAGTGGGCTTCTTACCCGCCCATGGGCTTTTTGCTCCGTC
>CM065697.1:49297329-49302329 GCA_017654935.2 Phymorhynchus buccinoides
CAAGTTTTTCAGTGTTCAGTTTCAGTGTTTGTTCTCTCCGTCTGCCTGCCTGCCTTTGCGCTTGTTTTTCTTTACTGTTTTTTCTTTTCTTTTCTTTCTTTCTTTGTTTCGTTATTTTCGTCTGTCTTTCTGCCTCTGTCTGTCTCTCCTCTCTCCCCGTCTCTGTATCTTTCTCTTCCACTGCCCCTTCCCCACATTCCTCTGTCTTCCTCGCAATTTGTGATCCTGTCAGACTGACTCTCTCTCTCTCTCTCTCTCTCTCTCTCTCTCTCTCTCTCTCTCTCTCTCTCTCTCTCTCTCTCTCTCTCTCTCTCTCTCTCTCTCTCCCCTCTCTCTCTCCCCCCCACCTCTCTCTCTCTCTCTTAATAAAGTTTTTCAGTGATCAGTGTCCCCCCCTCTCTCTCTATCACTCTCTCTTATCTCTATCTCTCTCTCTCTCTCTCTCTCTCTCCTCTCTCTCCCTCTCACTCCCCCCTCTATCTCTCCCTCTCTCTCTCTTCCCCCTCTCTCTCTCCCCCCTCCTCTCTCTCTCTCTCTCTCTCTCTCTCTCTCTCTCTCTAATAAAGTTTTTTCAGTGATCAGTGTCCCCCCCTCTCTCTCTATCACTCTCTCTCTCTCTCTCTCTCTCTCTCTCTCTCTCTCTCTCTCTCTCTCTCTCTCTCTCTCACTACCCCCTCTCTCTCTCTCCCTCTCTCTTCCCCCTCTCTCTCTCCCCCACCTCTCTCTCTCTCTCTTAATAAAGTTTTTCAGTGATCAGTGTCCTCTCTCTCTCTCTCTCTCTCTCTCTCTCTCTCTCTCTCTCTCTCTCTCTCTCTCTCTCTCTCTCTTCTCGTTAAAATACAGTTTTTCAGTGCTCAGTGTCCCTCTCTATCTATTACTCTCTCTCTCTCTCTCTCTCTCTCTCTCTCTCTCTCTCTCTCTCTCTCTCTCTCTCTCTCTCTCTCTCTCTCTCTCTCTCTCTCTCTCTCTCTCTCTCTCTCTCTCTGCCTCTCCCACTACCATAATGATAGTGATTATCATATGTTTCCTGCTGTCGTCTTTCTGTCTATAGCTGCATTGTTCCATTGAAGTCTGAAAACACGCTGGTGATGCTTGGATTTACGTCTAATTAGAAAAACACACGCTTCAACGATTTTCTTTTTCTTTGAAAAGGGTGGGGCGGGGGGGGTGGGGATGGGAGGGGGGTGATTAAGGGGTTAGGCCGTGGTGGGGGTGGGATGGGAAAGGGGTGGGGTGGGTGTTTTGTTTAAATATTCTCTCTCTCGTCTTGTCTAGCTAGGCTAGACTATTGTAACTCTCTGTTATTTGGTTGCCCGCAGTCCTCAGTCCAGAAACTTCAGAAAGTTCAGAACGCAGCTGCAAGATTGATTTTCAAAGCAAAAAAGACACAGCATATCACCCCGCTACTTCACACTCGTCACTGGCTTCCAATGTCTGCTCGAATTCAGTACAAGGTCGCATGCCTCACCTTCAACTTTATTAATGGAACTGCCCCTCAGTATCTCACTGACATTGTACAAACCTACACTCCCACCCGACATCTCAGATCTTCCTCCGACTCATGCCTGCTCTCCAACTCCCCGTATTAAAACTAAATCCTTCGGTGAATCTTCTTTCTCGTACTCTGCTCCCTCGGTCTGGAATAGCTTACCACACAGTGTTCGCCACTCTTCCTCTGTCCAGTCTTTCAAAACTTATCTGAAAACTCATCTATTTAAAAAACGCATACTCTCACCTCTAATCCACGTAGTCCTTGATTATATGAACCTGCAGTGTGTGTGTGTGTGTGTGTGTGTGTGTGTGTGTGTGTGTGTGTGTGTGTGTGTGTGTGTGTGTGTGTGTGTGTGTGTGTGTGTGTGTGTGTGTGTGTGTGTGTGTGTGTGTGTGTGTGTGTGTGTGTGTGTGTGTGTGTGTGTGTGTGTGTGTGTGTGTGTGTGTGTGTGTGTGTGTGTGTGTGTGTGTGTGTGTGTGTGTGTGTGTGTGTGTGTGTGTGTGTGTGTGTGTGTGTGTGTGTGTGTGTGTGTGTGTGTGTGTGTGTGTGTGTGTGTGTGTGTGTGTGTGTGTGTGTGTGTGTGTGTGTGTGTGTGTGTGTGTGTGTGTGTGTGTGTGTGTGTGTGTGTGTGTGTGTGTGTGTGTGTGTGTGTGTGTGTGTGTGTGTGTGTGTGTGTGTGTGTGTGTGTGTGTGTGTGTGTGTGTGTGTGTGTGTGTGTGTGTGTGTGTGTGTGTGTGTGTGTGTGTGTGTGTGTGTGTGTGTGTGTGTGTGTGTGTGTGTGTGTGTGTGTGTGTGTGTGTGTGTGTGTGTGTGTGTGTGTGTGTGTGTGTGTGTGTGTGTGTGTGTGTGTGTGTGTGTGTGTGTGTGTGTGTGTGTGTGTGTGTGTGTGTGTGTGTGTGTGTGTGTGTGTGTGTGTGTGTGTGTGTGTGTGTGTGTGTGTGTGTGTGTGTGTGTGTGTGTGTGTGTGTGTGTGTGTGTGTGTGTGTGTGTGTGTGTGTGTGTGTGTGTGTGTGTGTGTGTGTGTGTGTGTGTGTGTGTGTGTGTGTGTGTGTGTGTGTGTGTGTGTGTGTGTGTGTGTGTGTGTGTGTGTGTGTGTGTGTGTGTGTGTGTGTGTGTGTGTGTGTGTGTGTGTGTGTGTGTGTGTGTGTGTGTGTGTGTGTGTGTGTGTGTGTGTGTGTGTGTGTGTGTGTGTGTGTGTGTGTGTGTGTGTGTGTGTGTGTGTGTGTGTGTGTGTGTGTGTGTGTGTGTGTGTGTGTGTGTGTGTGTGTGTGTGTGTGTGTGTGTGTGTGTGTGTGTGTGTGTGTGTGTGTGTGTGTGTGTGTGTGTGTGTGTGTGTGTGTGTGTGTGTGTGTGTGTGTGTGTGTGTGTGTGTGTGTGTGTGTGTGTGTGTGTGTGTGTGTGTGTGTGTGTGTGTGTGTGTGTGTGTGTGTGTGTGTGTGTGTGTGTGTGTGTGTGTGTTCGTGCGTGTGTGCGTGCGTACGTACGTGCGTGCGTGCGCGCGTGTGTGTGTGGGGAAGTGAGGGGGGAGGAGGGGAGTGGGGGGAGAGGGGGAAGGGAGGGCGAGAGAGATTAATACATGTATTTTGTATGAACAGTCTCACTTATTTTTAATGTTTATATTCATTGATACTTGTCTTCATGTTGATTATTCTTGGCTTGGTGTTTATTTGTATGTTAGTGCTTAGGCCTTTGTTCAGCGCGTTGAGCTCAGCATTCTTAGATTTCTGTGTTTGAGCTCCATGCAAAGGGAGTTAAGCACTCTATAAATAACCATTATCTATATTATAATACGCGTGCCGATAAGAATTTTTAATCTCTATTTTCTCCTAAGTCGCGGCGATTTTTGCCTTCAACAGTGAAATGTAGGGGCACGTGTAGGTGCTTAACAGTTCTTCCAAGTGAAATTCGCCAAGTCGTCGTTTAAAGCCGGGATTTCACATAAAAGTTGCTTAACGGAGGGAGTGATTTGAAAGAAAGACAGTTTCACGGAAAGTGGAATAGCCGTGACGTCTAGCAAAATGTGTCGTCTGCTAAATACGGTCATGAATTGACATGAAACCCAGCAAGCATTGATTAAGTGTGTGCTGTCTACTACATACAGTATGTGTGTGTGTGTGTGTGTGTGTGTGTGTGCGCGTGCGTGTGCGCGCGCGTGTGTGCGTGTGCGTGTGCGTGTGCGTGTGTGTGTGCGCGCGCGCGCGCGTGTGTGTGTGTGTGTGTGTGTGTGTGTTTTCACAACATTTATTTTTCTCAAAGTGACAAAGTCGGTTCTGTGCGAGGCTTACAATTGCTTTCATGAAGCTGCGTCAGGTGTCAGACTGACTTGACTGCTTTCCCTTCTTCCTCCCTTCTTGCTCTTATAATAATGTTTTTACATCGTTGCCGTACAAGCCTTGATAGGTCAATGGGTAAAGCGGCGCAAATCAGTAGATCGAGGCACGTCCGTGGTCGCGGGTTTGAGTCTGCCCCTAGCCACAATTTTTTTTTTCTCGGGAGGAGGGGCATCATTTTTTTTTAAAGGAGAGGGGGGTGGGCGGAAGGGAGGGGGCACCACCACATATTTTTGGGTCTCTTTTCTTCATTATTTACATCTAACCAGTTATTCTTCTTCTTCGATCGCTCAGACAGGTTCCTATCAATTATGAACGCAGATGCTTCATGCTGCCGTGCGGAGCACGGGTTTATCTAGTTATTATTATTATTATGATTCAAAGCGACGACTTTGTTGTTATTTACCCGCTCGTTGTTCAACACATATGTTTGATGTTTTGGCATGCCCATGCTCGAATCTTCCATGGACAAAGTCATACAAATGTCAGCCAGATTCAGTGAACGGTTTGGAAAATATGAAGCACAAAGTACCCAGCCACGGGGTACGGGAAGGGCTAAGCCGTCTGTGGCTATGACATTCTCTTTCCATGTTTGTTTGTCGGTTTCTCTGTCTGTCTGTCTGTCCGTCTGTCTGTCTGTCTGTTTATCTCTGTCCTCCTATTTTCACTCTCTTTATTTATTTTTCTATCTGTGTCTGTCTGTCTGTCCGTCTGTCTGTCTGTCTGTTTATCTCTGTCCTATTTTCACCATCTCTTTATTTATTTTTCTATCTGTGTCTGTCTGTCTGTCCGTCCGTCTGTCTGTTTCTCTCAGTCCTCCTATTTTCACTATCTCTTTATTTATTTTTCTATCTATGTCTGTCTGTCTGTCTGTCTCTCTCCTGTCTCTTCCCCCCGCTCTCCCTCCCGCCCACTTTGAATGAAAAATGGTGTTTTACGTCCTCTCGGTCATAGACACATATGGGACATTTGTAAATGCAAAGATGGTGGGAACAATACTGGGGACAATGCCCAGAGGCAGTGCAACACCAGTAAAGTCCCGAGTTTTTAACGATATAGATATGTGTAACCCCCGCCCACTTTGTCCTCTTTCTTACCCTCTATACGTCTTTATTATTACTGTCCCCCCTCTCTTAAAGACCCACCACGTCACGTGTCAAAATCATGTTTTCCACGTG
>CM065697.1:49307329-49312329 GCA_017654935.2 Phymorhynchus buccinoides
CTTTGAGGTAAAGGTGGCATGGTGTGCGGGAGCAACTAATAATCCTCGCTTCATGCACTTGCGGTGCTGAGATAAGAAGGTTCTTGGAGTGGAATAATAATAATAATATATGACTTGGTAGTTGGTAGGGCCCACTATTTGTCCGTCACCATAGGTGAAGGACTTTGCGGTCGGCTTGTTTGTATTTTGATTTTGTTTTTTGTTTGTTTGTATGTTTGTTTGTTTGTTTGTTTTTCTGTCTGTCCCAAGGATATCTTCTGAACGGGTTGGCAGAATCGCTTCAAAGTTTGTGTGGAGGTGTGCCACCTTCATAGGAAGAGATCCGAAGATGAATTATCAAGGTCAAGGTCATGACCTTGGCGTACGACCTTGAAACCCGAAAATCTTTAAAGGGCCATAACTTCCACACCGTTGGTCTTAGCGTCTTCAAATTTGGCATGGAGGTACTTTGGCTTATGCCCTTTCTGATGATCAAGGTCAAGGTCACGGTCCGGGAGATCGGTAGGCCTTGAAAGTGGTAGGGGTCTACAAACTGGGTTTTAAGCTTTATTTTCCACATTTCTTCTTGACAGAAGCGCTTCAGATTGTGTGTGGTACTGTATACCCTAGAGTAGAAAACATCCGAGCATAAAGTATCGCCATGCTGACCTTGACCTTGAAGTTTGACCTTGAAAACCGAAATTTCCTTCTTTGCGCTATATATTTCTTCTTCAAGCTGTATCTCGTGAACTAGAAGACAGAATCCCTTCCAATGTTGTGTCAGGATGTGACACTAAGAGGATAACACAGTCGTACATAAATTATCCCTCGGAAATAGAATGTCGCCGAGCGGCAGACATGTTAAATGCCACTGTCTCAGTATTAAGGGTGTGCACCCCACCAATTAAGGGTGTGCATCCTGGAAAACGATTTGCACCAGTACAGTCAAAGGTCACAAGGAGGACGGGGACCGAACATGTGAAGTGGGAAGGGAGGCATGGAGGTACTTTGGCTTATGCCCGTTCTGTTGATGGCATACTGATCAAGGTCAAGAGAGAGAGAGAGAGAGAGAGAGAGAGAGAGAGAGAGAGAGAGAGAGAGAGAGAGAGAGAAAGAGCGAACGAACGAACGAATCTTTTTTATTGTTGGAAAAGAATAAGCACATCAAACATGCTTCTTTTCATCTTGCAAACAGTTAACAAATGTCAAGAAAAAATGAAAAAATACAAAATAACAAAGTTATCCATACACACACACACACACACACACACACACACACACAAGGTTCTGTCATTTCACCTATCTTGTTTAATATATTTCACCTATCTTGTTTAATATATTGATAGCAGATCTACCAAATAATCTATCTAAAAACACAGTCTTAGCTCAGTACGCAGACGATATCTGCATGTTGATGAAGGTAACAATGAAGCGTAAAACTCCACTTAGATCCTTGAACTATACAAACAAATTATATCAACGTGAATTAGATAAAATAAATACATTTATGACAGAAAATGTTTTAACTTTATCATTAGAAAAAACACATATAGTACTTTTTAATTCGGGATGCAACCCAGAAAAAACTTCCAGTTTTTACCATCAATGGCACAGTAATCAATTATACGCAGAGTGTAAAGTTTGTGGGTGTTTTACTTTCATCAAAACTTACTTGGAATCAACATATAGATTACATTTTAAACAAAGCAAGAAAGGCTTTAAATTTTCTCAAAATTATAAGTAAACAGCGTCGGGGACAAGATACAAAAGCGCTTCTATGTCTTGCTAATTCTCTTGTACGATCTCGATTAATTTATGCTCAGGAAAGTTTCTTTAGTGCTCCAAAATATTTGTTAAGCAAACTACAATGTATCGATTGTAAAGCTTTTAAACTGGCACTTGGGGTACCAACTCATGCTGCTAATCTAGGGTCATATAAAGAAGCAGGTGTTCTACCTCTCAATGTATATAGAAAAATGTCTGCTGCAAAATGTGTATTAAAATCGTTTGTATATGACACATTTTGTAAAGACGAAGTTAAGTTAGATACTGAACATGATTTTGTTAAAAGAGCTAAAACAATTCACTCTTTGCAGCTAATTAATTCCTTTGTCTCAGATATTATTAATTGTAAAGAATTAACAAATAAAGAAATTGCAGCTAAGCCATCTTTTTCGCCAGTACCGCCTTGGGAACAAATTAAACCTGCTTTTGATATTGACCATACAGATGTTAACAAAAGTCAATCTCCAAACATATTAAAAAACTTAGCTAATTTACATTGGAAAGTTGTTATAGTGGATGCATTAAAATATACACAGATGGGTCTGTTCTTCAGAATGGGAATACAGGGGCAGCATTTGTAATACCCTCGTTACAAATAGAGAGACGATATTATATAGTTAAATATTATTCCATTTTTACTGCAGAATTGTTAGCTATTTTAATGGCATTACACTATACTGCAGAATTACCTATAAATGCTTGTAAAATATTACTTTGTGTAGATTCGAAATCAGCATTACAAGCTATCAAAGGACAAAATGCTAACATACGCCTTGAAATGATATTAGAGATCAAACATTTAATTAATCAATTATCGAATAAAGACATTAGTGTAACTTTTTATTGGGTTCTCTCGCATTGTGGAATATACTCAAATGAATTGGTTGATCGAGCAGCTAGAAGTGCAGCGCGTAATTCAGAGGGAACGATTCAACTTAATGTGAATTTAGATCTGCATGAATATTATAAACATATTGAAAAATTATCCAAAGATAATTTTGACAGCATGTTAATGGCTTCAGACAGTCAATATTCGCGCTATTGTATAAAAGGCTCAAGTACAATGAATTCCTACTTAATTTTAAAACAGCTCAAGGATACAAGTTCAAGACAAATCGTATCTTTGATGTTTAAACTTCGTTTAAATGCTTTTAAAACAAAATTTTCTAAAGACGTTAAGTGTATATGTGGAAATCAAATATCTATAAATCATTTGCTCCTATATTGTCCTAGAATTAAAGAACAAATCAACAAAACTGTTGGTGAATTGCTGAACCATCAAACGCCTTTAACCATTGAAAAAATCTTAAACAACTTTAACCTCCTTAAAAGTTTTTCAGAAATCCTGCACATAAGTCCTGTTGGTATTTTTCTTTGAGTTACTAATTAATTGTTGGTTTAAATTGTGTTGTTATATTTTTATTGTTAGCCATTTATAAATTAAGACACATTTGTTTAACTCTTCATGTTACATAAGTCAGTTTAAAATGTTACTGTATGTCCCCCCTTCCCTCCCATCTTATATATCTGTTAATGTAATTTTTATATGCACTGTTAGATTTGCATGAATAGATGTGTAGGGAAAACACATAAATAACACTACCATTCACGCATTCACACACACTCTCACCTCAATAGCTATCTGTTGTAGGCTTAATTAATTTACACCTTTTTTAGTCCATCGGACTATTGCAATGGGCTGGTTTGTATGGGGTTTTTTTTGTCCGTCACCGAAGGTGATCGGACTTTGCGATGGGCTGGTTTGTATGGGTTTTTTTTTGTCCGTCACCGAAGGTGATCGGACTTTGCGATGGGCTGGTTTGTATGGGTTTTTTTTTGTCCGTCACCGAAGGTGATCGGACTTTGCGATGGGCTGGTTTGTCTGGTTTTGTTTTTTTGTTGTTTTTTTTCTTCTGTCTGTCCCAAGGATATCTCCCGAACCGCTTGACCGAATCGCGTCAAATTTTGTAATAGGAAGAGATCCGCGCAAACCATTTTGCCGTCGTGACCTTGACCTTGACGAAAATCTATTTTTAGCCATATCTCGGGCACCGATCGACATAGGATGTTGAAACTTGGTATGAAGGTGGTTTGGCTTATGCCCGTTTTGATGATGGCATACCGGTCAAGGTCAAGATCAAGGTCAAAAAGATCGCTGGAGCCTGAAAATCGGAGGGTCATTTTTTTCTCCTTCTCTCTGTCCCAAGGATATCTTTCGAATGGGTTGGCAGAATCGCTTCAAATTGTGTGTGGAAGTGTGCCACCTTAATAGGAAGAGATCCGCGCAAACCATTTTGCCGTCGTGACCTTGACCTTGACGTATGACCTTGAAAACCGAAAATCTATTTTTAGCCATATCGCAGGCACCGATCAACATAGGATGTGGAAACTTGGCATGAAGGTGGCTTGGCTTATGCCCGTTCTGGTGATGGCATGCCGATCAAGGTCAAGGTCAAGGTAAAAAAGATCACTGGAGCCTGAAAATCGGAGGGTAATTTTTTCTATTTCTGTCTCTCCCAAGGATATCTTTTGAATGGGTTGACAGAATCGGTGTCAAGTTTTGTGTGCTGGTGTGTCACCATGAGAGGAAGGCATCCATTTTGCCGTCGTGACCTTGACCTTGGCTTACGACCTTGAAAACCGAAAATCTTTAATTTAAGGGGCCATAACTCCCATACCGTTGGTGTTAGAGTCTTCCAATTTGGCATGGAGGTACTTTGGCTTATGCCTGTTCTGATGGTGGCATACCGATCAAGGTCAAGGTCACGGTCCGGGAGATCGGTAGGCCTTGAAAGTGGTAGGGGTCTACAAATTGGGTTTTAAGCCATATTTTCCACATTTGTACTTGACAGAAGCGCTTCAGATTGTGTGTGGTACTGTATACCCTAGAGAAGAAAACCTTCACCTTGAAGTGTGACCTTGAAAACCGAAATTTCCTTCTTTGCGCTATATGTTTCTTCTTCAAGCTGTATCTCGTTAACTAGAAGACAGAATCCCTTCCAATTTTGTGTCAGGATGTGACACTCTACGGGGTGTCGCAAGTGCGTGGCATTGCTGGTGACGGACATGTCTGCCCCTCGGCGACGCCCTTGTTTGTGGTTGTGGTAGGTGGTGCGACATATGAAATGAATGATATGATAGGGTAATGAATAAATAAGATAAGACACATCATAATAATAATAATAATAATAATAATAATAATAATGATGATAATAATAATAATAATAATAATAATA
>CM065697.1:49317329-49319829 GCA_017654935.2 Phymorhynchus buccinoides
GCTTGGGCTGAGATGTCTTGATGTTAAAGTGCAACGCAAGGGTCTATAACTCTGTAAGTAACATGTAATAGCTAAACAGCAAAAGCAGGTATGCTTAATAAGGGAGAAATAAGGTGGCTGAGTGGTTAAGACGTTCGACTGCCAAATGTAATGCCTGACTGCAGCGTGAGTGACCCGGGTTCGAATCCCGGCCTCGCCCTTTCTTTCTAGTTCGACAGGAAAATCGAACTGAACGTCCAGTCCTTCGGATGGGGACTTGAAGCTAGTCTGACCAGTGCGCTTTACGCACGTAAAAATCCCATGGCGGGTTGAAAGTCGGTAAGAGCAGGGAGAAATCCCGCTGCCTGGTATGACCAAATTGATAGCTAGGTTTTCGAAGTGTGCCCACACCCTCCTCACCCTGTGCCCCCCAAAGTTTTTATATAAAAAATTGGGTAGGCGCGGCACTTACGGCGACGCGCTCGCCTGCGGAGAGCAGCCCGAATTTCACAGAGATAAGTCTCTGTGACTAGAATCTACCAAATACCAATACCTAAAATACTAGAAGTGTAGATAGTAACCCTTTCGCCGCCAGCCATTTTTCAGCCAAAAAATATAATTAAACTGAACTGTGTAGAGAAAATAAAATATCTGCACTATTACGAATTCCTCTGTGACATGTATGACATTAGGCCTATCCTTACCTCCCAAAATTAAGAAAATAGGGTGAAAGGGTTTGATAACAGGCCCTGGTTTGAAGCCTTTTAGTGACATGGGGGGTTACAACTTGAACTGATAGTTAACTCCTTTTATAATGTGCTTAAAATGCTTAGCTTACATGATTTCATCTAGAATGTAACCACAGGGAATTTTGTAAAGCCCTTGCAGTCCCTTCAATGGCGATGAAGCGCTATAGAAATTTAAATTATTATTATTATTATTATTATTATTATTATTATTATTATTATTATTATTATTATTAAATAGGGGAAGACGGGGTAAAAAGCGCATGGGCGGGTAAGAAGCCCACCCCAATTATCTCATGAAATAAAGAAAATTTCAGTCAAATTTGCCCATAAGACGAATGCTAGACATTAACGCTCGTCTCATGGGCAAAATGAGACTGAAATTTGCTTCATTTCCAAGAGATAATTGGGGTGGGCTTCTTACCCGCCCATGAGCTTTTTACCCCGTCTTCCCCTACCTTTCTTTGGGGAAAAAAACCATATTCGAAAAATAGTTCGTTTCTTCTTCGCACTAAGAGGGTTATTACTTATTAGTGTGTCAAGGTGAAGCCGAAGGTTGACAACACATCGTTTGTTTGCAACGAAAGAAAGTTGGGGTGGGTGTTGAGAGGGGGGTGGGGGTGGGGGAGCGAGATAGGGGTTAGGCGAAAGAGACAGACTTTCCTAGAAGTCCCCACTGGTCACGCATGACCGCGTATCGGGGGGAAAATACAATGCCGTCCTTCGTAAGTACACCTTGTAGTAAGGCGAGCCACGCTGGTACGCTAGGGGGGGAATGTTGACAGTTATAAAGACTGCCGACACACACACACACCGTCACACATTATAGAGACACTCTTGACTTGCAAATGCTGCAAGTAGATTGCACGGTGCTTTGTGTTTAGAGATATACGGAACGACGTTTTGACTGTGCGTGTATTACAAATGTAGTAGTTTGTCAAGGTAAAGAAGTTTGTGTTCATCTCTGTCTTGTCGTTTTTCTTTTTGTCAGTTGTAATTTTAACAGAAAACGTGACTATTGTTTTTGCCTTACAGCTGATACTCTACTCGTGGGTTCTACAATGCGATTCATCGTTCGACGTGATTGGCTTTAATGACGAAAGGACACTTAATCTTCATTTACTGATTTTCTTTTCGTAATTGCTACCTGTGATAACCGAGTCTCAACCCAGAAACAGTCTGTGATGGGCTATTTACAAACAACAAGATTGTATTTGAACCAGTTATCAAGTTGTGTTGTGTAGCATACCTTCTAACAACAACAAAAGGGAATACAATTAGTGCGTGTTAGGGAATTGGCAGGAACAAATCAATATATTGAACAGCAAAGCCAAAAAAAAAATCGACTTAAAAATATAACTAAGAATAGGTACAAATCGTTTTGTTTGGACTTGTGAGCAGTGATCACCCTATTCTTAGAATAGTCCCGGATCATTTTTGCAGATATCGATGACACTAGACACTAACAGCAAAGGATTATCGGTGATTGGTAATCAAGACCTGAACTGCACACCTGTCATCAACGGCTTAGCACACGTCACAGTGATCTAACCAAACATAAATACCAAAGTAAGATAATCTGCCTCCCCCCCCTACCCTTTCCCCTGCCACCTACCAAACCACATCATTGGAGTTTCTGGAATTGGGTTCATCGATTATGCAACAAAAGTTCGAGCCTATACATATGTGCTGTGGACACAGTTATGCCAGCCACGAACAACCGGCATGACTGATCGTTTGTGAATCGTTATTGTTGTTAATAAACGGTGGACAAT
>CM065697.1:49329829-49338979 GCA_017654935.2 Phymorhynchus buccinoides
AGCGAACACAACACAAGTCTGTGTTCAAACACTAATACAGAGAGACAGACAAACAGACAGACACACAGGCAGACAGATAGACCGGCAGATAAACGCCTGTGGTTTTGATTAAGAACCATTTATTAAGCAGAAGGCAAGCGAGTTTAAATAAATCATTGCTTCATGCGAACAGGGCGCAACAGAGGCCGCCCAATTAAAATGCAAATACTTATTAATTGTATGTCGGTATGTGCGATTGTAGGTCTGCGATTATGCTGATCTTATGCTCTGTGTATGTATTTGCTTTTGCCTTTATACTCGTCTGATAATCTATTTCTGTCTTTTTGGTTCACGTGCAAGTGTTATTTGTCTGTCTGTCTGTCTGTCTGTCTGTCTGTCCTCCCCTCTTTCCTGCCCACCACATGGCGTCCTCTTTTTCTATTGTGCACCTCGTTCTCTTTAGAAAAAAAACAACAACGTATTTATTTCTTTCTTTCTTTCTTTCCTTCTTTCTTTCTTTCTTTCCGTCCTTTCTTTCTTTCCTTCTTTCGTTCTTTCTATCCAGGTGCGAGCAACCCGAATTTCACAGAGACGCCTCTGTGACTATAAGTAAAGTACCAAAACACCAAGTTTAATCTTGCAGACAACCTGTTTCCCTGGTGCTCTCATAATGCGTGTGTACATTCCTTAACTGGTATGTTTATGCTACTATAAACGTGCCAAATTCCTTTCAAAGTTTGCACTATACTCACAGACAAACAAACAAAAAAACAAACAAACAAGCACACAAAAAACCACAGTAAACCATTTTAATCAGTGGACCTACTTTCCCCGGCCCCAAAATGCTCCAGAAATTGGTTCAAGGTATTCAGTTTCTGACTTGTCAACGCAGTTAGCTTTGCTTGCCGTGTGAAACCCTACCCTACCTTCTTCTGGACGTGAGCTTTAGAACGTTCCACTATCTCTATAGGTATCTCTGAGAGAGAGAGAGAGAGAGAGAGAGAGAGAGATAGAGATAGGAGTAGAAGAGAGAGAGAGAGAGAAGGAGAGAGAGATAGAGACGAGAGAGAGAGAGAGAGAAGGATAGAGAGAGAGGGAAAGAGAAGAGAGACAGAGAGAGAAGAAAGAGACAGAGAGACTAGGCAGATAAGAAGGGTAGATGAGAGAGAGAGAGAGAGATACTTTGAGAAGACAGAGAGAGGAAGGTGAGAGAGGAGGACAGAGGAAGACAAGAGACAGAAAAATAGGCAGACACAGATAAGAGAGAGAGAGAGTGAGAGATATAGGGAAAGAGAGAGAGACAGAGAGATGAGAGAGAGAGAGAGGAGAGAGAGAGAGAGTAGAGGAGAGGAGGAGAGAGAGAGAGAGAGAGAGAGATACGGAGAGAGATACGGATACGGATACGGATATTTAATCAATCAAGGCCATAGCCCCTCATGAGGGGGTGATACAATATAACATAGTCAGGCATAATCAGACATAATAAATAATAAGTACACACAAAGCAAAACATAAGCATAACATGTGGGAATCATCAACCTCTAACTGCATAAGGTAGACCTGATTTTAAAGGCTTTATACAAATATACTGCAAACATTTTAACAACTTGTTCATTGGTTGACGACATTAACATTCCTAATCTAAATAAAGACGGTTGGCTGTAATACTTCCGAGGTATTAACTGAAACCTGAGATCACTCAATACAGGACAAGAAAAAACAAAATGAATTTCATTTTCTGAGGCACATTTACATAATGGACAAATAAGGTCTCTCTCAACATGACGTCTATAACGGTAGTAATGTATCAGTAGGTCAGAAACTCCAAATCTGAATCTAGTCATAATAAATTTTAAATGTTTGTCAATATTCATAGATAAGTAAGTCGGAACACAATGATTCACATTAATTTGCCTAAACAAGTCAAATCTATTACTATTATCAATTCGGCTAGACCATTCCTGCCACTGACAATCAATCATCCTAGCACGTAGCACACACTTAAAACTATTGATATCTTCTACCCCTTGATTAAGCCAAACATAGCCAAATCCTAGTTCATAAAGTTTACATTTCACTTTAGACACCCAATTAATTTTACCTCTCATATCTAAAATGTACAACATATTATATGCCTTCTTTGGAAGTCTTGAATCTTCCATTCTAAGAATTTTAAACCAATAAGAAAAACATTTACAAGCAGAATTAACAGTTATAGGGTATCGGTTAGTTTCACCATAAAGTAGGTCATTCGGGGTTTGCATAGTTACACCTAAAAACTTTTTTAAAGCAAATAAGTGTACTTTTTCACACTGAACTGCAGAGTTATAAAGCCCCCATATTTCAGCCCCATACAGAGCAACAGGTTGAACTTGTGAGTCAAACAACTTAAAAAATAATGCAAGGGATTTATTCTCAAGCTTTGATAATTTCTGCATGATACATAACAATGCTCGTTTAGCTCTACTTGCCAAATCTCTACATGTTACATTAAAACTAAGTTTTGTTGAAAAATATATTCCTAAATACTTATAAACATTAACAACAGGCATAACTACTCCTCCATAAGTCCACACTTTTCCCTAGCCCCTAAATACCCCCCTTTTCGAAACACAATAATATTGCTTTTAGACTTATTTACTTTCAACTGAAGTGAGTTAGCTGCATTACATAAGCTATTTAATTGTACTTGAAGCCCTACAACAGTTTCAGACATCAAAACAACATCATCAGCCAAAAGAAGAATAAAAATTTCCAAAATATCCCCTATTAATTGTGCACCATGTCGTCCCTTACTAACAACCTCAGATGTTAACTCATTAATGAATAATGAAAAAAGGATCGGGCTGCAAACATCACCTTGCTTTACCCCAGCAGTACATTGAATATAATCTGTTAATTTCCCCCCACATCTAACTCTAGCTTTCACACAATCATACATGCTCATAATACATTTTAAGAGTTTACCATGAATACCAGCTTTAACTAATATAGGCCACATAATACTTCTATTAATGGAATCAAATGCCTTCTCAAAATCGATAAAGGCCACATATAATTTGCGATTAAGAGAAAATTGTTTCTGTACAAAAGCCATCAAAGTAAAAATATGATCTATCGTTGAATACTTACGCTTAAATCCAGCTTGGAACTCCCCAGTAATATTATTTATTTCAACCCATTCCTGAAGTCTACGATTGATAATTGTACTATATAATTTACTGCTTACACTACATAACGAAATTCCCCTATAATTATTTGGATAATTTACATTACCTTTTTTATAGAGAGGAAGGACAATGGATTCAGCCCAACTATCTGGATAAATCCCCTTATCAAACAATGCATTAAAGAAAATTACAAAGAAATGTATAATTAATTCTGACCTTGAAGCATGCTTTAGTAATTCCCCAATTATACCATCTGGTCCTGCGGATTTACGATTCTTTAATTTTCTTAATGCAAAAAGTACTTCATCTTTAGAAATGGGGCGATTAAAATGATTTTCTTCCTCTCTTTCATCATTATTTCTTAGTAGTAGCATCATCATTGTTGAAATCTTTTGTTAACAGCATTTTAAAGTGATCAAACCAATTATCTAATGTGATATTATTTGTTGGCTGCTTCTTTTCCCCATAAATTTTATGTACAGTACTCCAAAATTCCTTTTGATTCCCCCTAGATAATTCAAGCTCTTTTAACAAATTATCATTAAACTGCTTTCTTTTTCTTTCTAATAAGTACTTGTATTGTCTTCTTGCCTTACAAAAATCATCACGATCATTATCATCTAATGTTATACATGACACATTATACAGCTCACGCACATTCTTTCTTAAATCACGACATTCATCATCATACCAGTCTGGTTGCTTGTAATCATTACCACAAAATACCTGTTTTCTCATACATTCTGCTGTATCTTTTATGCAAGAATTAAAACCATCGATCAGTTTCTATTATACTAAGTGCATAGGCAATTCTCTCTTCGAACTCTAGTGAAAATACAATAGTGTCAAATTCTAGTGCATAGTTTTCATTCCACATATATTTATCAATTATACATTTACTGTTCTTCCGAACAAACTTATCATTTTGTTTACTGCTTAAGCAGTTAACAATAAACTTCAGAGGCATGTGGTCAGAATGAAATTGATCACACACTTGTAAGTTACATGAATCACTGAATAAAGCATACAGATCACAAGACATCAGAAAATAATCATTCACACTACACCCACTCTCTGTGATATACGTAAAACGTCCCTGACTGTCACCAGAGCACACACCATTTAACACACACATGTCAAACGCAGTACATATATCCAATAGCATTTTACCATAGCCATTCAACACTTTATCTTGAGATAACCTACCATGACTAGCAGAATGACTTTGATGTTGAGAATATGTACTGTGACAATAATGAGAAAAATCAGAAATACGACTATTCAAATCACCACATAATATAACATGTAAATCTCCATACTCCAACTGACACTCCAATAAATAATCTTCCAATAATGCCATTCCATTTGGACAATCAAAGTGAAAATAATACGGAGAACCCTCTGGATGTATATAGCAACATATATACAACACATCTTTGACACACCCAAACAGGTTTTTTTTTATCAGCAATGAAAGAACAAAAATTATTTGATTTAATAGACACCTGCTTTACAAGGGACACATAATCATTTTTTTTATTAAACACAACACTCCTCCTGATCGCCTCCCTTTCATTGTAAATTTTATTGCAGGGACACAGAAAATCTTATATTCACCAAAAATAGAGTCAGTAAAATAATCAACAAATGTTTCAACTAAACAGATGAAATCAAACGAACGAATAAACGAAACGAAATCATTATCATACAGCTTTGACAAAATACCATTCACATTCCAATGTAAGAAGGAAAATTGCATGTTTTTATTCTTTTCTTCACCAATAGTTTCTTTCGGAATCGCCCCGCCCCCACCCTCAACCTCATCATCCAACACTTCAACTGATCGACATAACCTGTTTGGCAAGGTAGGAACGTCACGCAAACTTCCCCCAAAACTTTCATTCTCGTTGCTAACAGCACGGGTATCATCACTATAATCACGTGCAAAATTACACTCTCTCTCGCTATCACAAACACGGTCAAAACATACAGGTGTTCTTTCCAAACATACAGGTGACACCTCTTTATTTTCCTCCCACCCAAAATTTGTCCTCCACCTAAATACAGGCCGGCCTACTCCCTATCTTAGTGGAACAAGATTGTCCGAGTCATCAACAGTGAACTTCTGTCCATCGATCAGAAGGTAGTTAAAGATCATCGAGGCCCTTTTCCCATTTTGTCTGGCTGCCTTTAAGTGAGGATTCAGTCTCTTCCTTATGTCTCTCACACCTTTGGTGAAGTCCTCACCTATGAAGATGTTAGAGCCTTTGAGCTTAGCTTTGAGCTTTAAGACCTTACTCTTTTGCTTGAAGTAGGTGAAGCAGGCGATGACGGGGGAGTCTGGCTTGGCGTTGAGGCGATGCACCCGGTCCAGTGGCACGTCCTCCAGCATGTCCAGCTTGTCCGTAAACACGTCACGCAGAAGGCCTTCACAGTTTGCTGGGGTTTCGCTTGGTGCCCTGGGTAGCCCGTAGAATATGAGGTTGCTGCGCTTTGAACGGCATTCAAGGTCATCGATTTTCTTCTCACATTCTGTCAGCTTCTCACACAGTTCACCATTCTTCTTTTTCAGGTCTTGATTCTCTTTCCTTAGTTCTGTCACTTCTTTCCTCAAATCCATCAGTTCCTTCTTGAACTCTGCGTTGTCGTCCCGTAAGTATTGTACGTCTTTTCTCACCTCTGCAGTTTGGGTCTTCATCTCGTCCTTCATCTCCTCCTTCATGTTCTGCATGGCTTTCAACAGTTCACTCAGTGTAGGCTCTGAAGAAGGCGTAGACGATGCACTTAGGAGAGAGAGAGAGAGAGAGAGAGAGAGAGAGTAGAGAGAGAGGAGAGAGAGAGAGAGAGAGAGAGAGAGAGAGAGAGAGACAGAGACAGACAGAGAGAGAGAGAGAGAGAAAGAGAGACAGAGACACAAAGACAGAGAGATAGAGACAGATAGAGATAGAGAGAGAGATAGAGAGAGAAGGAGAGAGACAGACAGACACAAAGAGAGACCGATAGAAGCAGATGAGAGAAGAGAGAGAGAGAGACAGAAGAGAGAGAGAGAGAGAGAGAGTAGAGAGAGAGCGAGAGAGAAAGAGAGAGACAGAGACACACAGAGAGAGAGAGAGAGTCAGATAGAGAAAGAGAGAGAGAGAGATAGAGAGAGAGAGAGAGAGAGAGAGAGAGAGAGATAGATAGAGAGAGAGAGAGAGAAGAGAGAGAGAGAGAGAGAGAAAGAGAGACAGAGACACAACGAGAGATAGATAGGCAGATAGAGAAGAGTAGAGAGAGAGAGACGGAGTAGAGAGAGAGAGAGAGAAAGAGAGACAGAGACACAAAGAGAGACAGAGATAGAGAGACAGAGAAAGAAAGAGAGAGAATACGAATACGAACGACGAAATGTTTTAATCAGATATAGGCATAGGCCCCATCCTGATGGGGGTGTCACAATGATAGAAACATAAATCATGCAATAACATATTTGGTTACACATAGATACATACCTACATTTTTTTTTTTTTTTTTTTTTTTTTTAAAGCATTCATATTCTTGCAAAATTTTTAGCTACTCGCTGTACGTAATCGCTTTAAGGCTTCGTACATAAACAAAGCTAGATTAGTTAAAGCATTTAAATTTCTATTTGACATAAGTAAAGCGTATCTGAAATGACAGGGATAATTGTAATGTTTAGCCTGAATATATTTCACCCTCATATCCTGTAGCATTTGACAACAAAGTGTAATATGAACAACATCCTCTTCAACACAATGGCATAATCTACATACTATTTTATTAGCATTATTATTACTATATCTAAATCTATGAGGCAATATCTGAGACTCCAAATCTAACTTTGGTAAGTGCACTCTTTATGTACCTGCTTATGTGTCAGTGTCAAGATATGGTTCAAAACAATTAGTTGTCTTAAAGGTTCTATATTCAATGAAACTATCACTGGTGTGAATATGATCATGCCAATCTTGCCATTTACAATCTACGATACGTTGTTTAAAGCATTTGATAAAGACTGAAACATTTTCAACACCTTGATTATCCCATACAAACCCAAAACCGAAAGAATTTAAACATTTACGAACATTTGTTACCCAAGTTAGCTTTCCATTTACATCTAGATTGTATAACATTTTATATGCTCTAAAAGGTAATGTATTGCTTTCCATTCGAGTCAACTTTAGCCAATATGCAATACATTTAACATAAGAGTTTAGATATATTGGGTATTTACCCAGTTCACCATACACTAAGTCATTCGGAGTGCGACTATCAGCATTTAAAAAACGCTTTAAAGCAAACAAATTTAATTTTTCTATTATATTCCCTTTCTCAAAAGTCCAAATTTCAGCCCCATATTGTAAATTTGATTGAACTTGTGAATCAAATAATTTCTTAAACACATTAAAGGAACTGCAATCAAGTTTGTACAAGACATGGAGTATAATGAGGACTGCCCTTTTCCCCCTATTAACTAGATCTTCACATGCAGTCTATGTAAAGCTAAGTCTTGTTGAAATTATCACACCCAAATATTTATATGCATTCACTACTTTTACAGTTTGATTTCCGTAAGTCCAATGCTCGTGTCTGGATAAATGACCACCTTTGCGGAAAACAATTACGTTCGTTTTTTTCCATATTTACTTTTAACTGAAGTCTCATTGCAGCTGTATATAAACTATTTAACTGTCGCTGTAATCCTATTGCTGATATAGATAACAAAACAGTATCAAAACAATATCATCGGCAAATAATAATATGAAAAGATCAATTAAATCAAATGTTACACCATGTTTACCTTTATCAATAATTTCTAAGGCAAGTTCATTTACGAATAATGAAAATAGAACAGGGCTGCACACATCACCTTGCTTTACACCCTTGGTACATTTCACAAAATCTGTTATTTTAGCACCGTTTCTTATCCTAGCTTTTACATCTTTATACATACTTTCTATACACTTGTGCAATTTACCATTCACTCTATTCATTAACAATGCAGGCCACAATAATTTCCGGGAAACACTATCAAAAGCTTTTTCAAAATCTACAAAGGCTACATAAAGTTTTTGATTACTAGAAAACTGTTTTTGGAACGGCAGCAAGCAATGCAAATATATGGTCTATGGTACAATAATCTTTCGTCAATCCAGCCTGATGTTCTCCCGTTATATTATTTGAATCTACCCATTCTTGCAATCTAGTATTTATTATTGAACTATACAATTTACTACTTAGGTTAGACAACGAAATACCTCGGTAATTGTTAGTGTTATTAACGTCTCCCTTCTTAAAAAGTGGCAAAATAATTGATTCTGTCCATGCTTCTGGGTATATACCATAATCAAAGAAATAATTGAAAAGTGCAACTAAAAAGTCTATAACAAATTCACCAGAATTTTTGAAAAATTCCCCAATTAACTCATCAGGTCCAGCGGCTTTCCCATTTTTTAGTTTTCTTATAGCTAACTTAACTTCATCTCTGGATATTGGGCGATCAAATATTTCTCCTTTTTCTCTACAGCATCATCACATCTTCTGACCTATCATCGTTTCTTTTTTCAGCACCATTTAAAATGGGTAAAACCACGATCCATAGATATATCATTATGTGGCTGTGATTTTTTTGCAAGAATAATCTTTTAACCGTTGCCAAAAAGAGAAAGAAGAGAGAGAAGATGAGAGAGAAAGAATAGAGAGAGAGGAGAGAGAGAGAGAGAGAGAGAAAGAAGAGAGAAAGAGAGGACGAGACACAAAGAGAAGAGACCGAGATAGGCAGATAGAGAAAGAAGATAGAGATAGAGAGAGTAGGAGAGACAGAGAGACCGACAGACCAAAAGAGAGACAAGGAGGAGAGAGACCAGTTTGCTTTAGATATATATGTCATGCGCGGGAAATATTGGAATCCGTAAAAATTCCGAATCCCGATATTTCCTCTGGACAATTCGGCGCGGAATCTTCCCAGCCTTGGGAAGATTCGAATTTTCCCAGGCAGTACTGC
>CM065697.1:49341979-49356891 GCA_017654935.2 Phymorhynchus buccinoides
TAAAAATGGAGAAGAAAGGTGTGTAAAGAGGCGCAGACGTCGTTAAATGGAGCACAATAGGCTCTGATGATGGCTTCGCGTGTGGCTGTGCTGGGCATGACGTCAACGACGTGCAGTGTGATGTGTGTGTGTGTGGGAGTGTGGAGTGGGTGCGGTGTGTGTGAGTGGCGTGTGTGCAGTGTGTGTGCGTGACGTGTGTCACACAACAATTCCATACTGGGAGAGGGATGTGAGGTGTGGGTCTGTAAAGGAGAGTGATAGAGAGAGAGACAGAGAGGAAAAAATTACTTTCTATTTGAGAATAGCAGAGGGAGGAAGGAGCTGTGAGGAGAGGACGAGAGAGAAAGGAGAGTGTGCTGTGTCCGCAGACAATCACAACAATTCCATACTGAGAGGGATGGAGAGTGGAGAGAGAGAGAGAGAGGAGAGAGAGAGAGAGAGAGAGAGAGAAAGGAGAGAGTGATGACAGTGTCGCAAACAGTGACAACAATTCCATACTGGGAGAGGGATGGAGAGGGAGAGGGAGAGAGTGAGAGAGTGAGAGAGAGACAGAGAGAGAAAGGAGAGAGTGATGACCAGTGTCAGACACAATAATAGAGATGCTGGTGATGAGTTAATCGGGAGAGTCACAGAGAAAGGTGCGGAGAAAAACGAACGAACGAACCATTTTAATGATTAGGCCGTTGCCCGTGTCATAAGGGACCAGAGGGAAGGGGTGCAAGATGACAACAACAAGTCACCCCACCCAAAAAACCCCAAATAAGACTTTAAACTTTGAACAATTAAGCAAAACATTATTAATAGGCTGCTGCTGATGGCGCAGGTCACGAGGCTGGCTGCTGCTGCGGCGCTTTGGATAGACTATAAAGAATGCATATTCGAACGAATTGAATTTTATTCAATTTTATTCAGTACAGAGAGAGAAAGGAGAGAGTGATGACAGTGTCACAAACAGTGACAACAATTCCATACTGGGAGAGGGATGGAGAGGGAGAGGGAGGGAGAGAGAGAGAGAGAGAGAGAGAGAGACAGAGAGAGAAAGGAGAGAGTGATGACAGTGTCACAAACAGTGACAACAATTCCATACTGGGAGAGGGATGGAGAGAGGAGAGGGAGGGAAGGAGAGTGAGAGAGAGACAGAGAGAGAAAGGAGAGAGTGATGACAGTGTCGCAAACAGTGACAACAATTCCATACTGGAGAGAGGGAGAGGAGAGGGAGAGGGAGGAGAGAGAGAGAGAGAGAGAGGAAGGAAGAGAGAGTGAGAGAGAGACAGAGAGAGAAAGGAGAGAGTGATGACAGTGTCGCAAACAATCACAACAATTCCATACTGGGAGAGGGAGGGAGAGGGAGGGAGAGGAGAGAGGGGGAGAGAGAGGGAGAGAGAGAGGGAGGGAGAGGAGAGAGGGAGGAGAGAGAGAGAGTGAGAGAGAGAAAGGAGAGAGTGATGACAGTGTCACAAACAGTGACAACAATTCCATACTGGGAGAGGGATGGAGAGGAGAGAGGGAGGGAGAGGAGAGTGAGAGAGAGAGACAGAGAGAGAAAGGAGAGAGTGATGACAGTGTCACAAACAGTGACAACAATTCCATACTGGGAGAGGGAGGGAGAGAGACTCAAACTTCGAACTTCAAATACTTTATTTTACAAGGATAAGAATTTAGGCTGGGCCTAGTCTTCCATTCTGTCCTTGGTTCTAAGCATGCAACATGTAACTAATACTATAAACGAACATTGAGACACAGAAAATCGTCAACAGAAACAACAACAGCAGCAGAAATATAACAACGACATGGTAGGCAGAGCATCAACATCAGTAATAAGAACAAGCAAAACAGAAAACCAACCGACCAAATAAACAGACAAACAAAGAAATAAATAAATGAAAAAACACTACTTCCACCACTCAGAGAGAGAGAGAGAGAGAGAAAGAGAGAGAGAGAGAGAGAGAGAGAGAGAGAGAGAGAGAGAGAGGGGGGGGGGGGGGGATGCATCGATGGAATTGCATTTAACTTTGGAATATTCGGAAAAGGGCTCAAGCTAAAGTCAGGAAAAATAACATTATAAATGTGTGTATTTTGCAAACCATTCTGCAAGTTGTATGACTTTTATGGGTTCAGTAGACTATCCCCAGCGAACACAACACAAGTCTGTGTTCAAACACTAATACAGAGAGACAGACAAACAGACAGACACACAGGCAGACAGATAGACCGGCAGATAAACGCCTGTGGTTTTGATTAAGAACCATTTATTAAGCAGAAGGCAAGCGAGTTTAAATAAATCATTGCTTCATGCGAACAGGGCGCAACAGAGGCCGCCCAATTAAAATGCAAATACTTATTAATTGTATGTCGGTATGTGCGATTGTAGGTCTGCGATTATGCTGATCTTATGCTCTGTGTATGTATTTGCTTTTGCCTTTATACTCGTCTGATAATCTATTTCTGTCTTTTTGGTTCACGTGCAAGTGTTATTTGTCTGTCTGTCTGTCTGTCTGTCTGTCTGTCCTCCCCTCTTTCCTGCCCACCACATGGCGTCCTCTTTTTCTATTGTGCACCTCGTTCTCTTTAGAAAAAAACAACAACGTATTTATTTATTTATTTCTTTCTTTCCTTCTTTCTTTCTTTCTTTCCGTCTTTCTTTCTTTCCTTCTTTCTTTCTTTCTATCCAGGTGGGAGCAACCCGAATTTCACAGAGACGCCTCTGTGACTATAAGTAAAGTACCAAAACACCAAGTTTAATCTTGCAGACAACCTGTTTCCCTGGTGCTCTCATAATGCGTGTGTACATTCCTTAACTGGTATGTTTATGCTACTATAAACGTGCCAAATTCCTTTCAAAGTTTGCACTATACTCACAGACAAACAAACAAACAAACAAACAAACAAGCACACAAAACCACAGTAAACCATTTTACAGTGGACCTACTTTCCCCGGCCCCAAAATGCTCCAGAAATTGGTTCAAGGTATTCAGTTTCTGACTTGTCAACGCAGTTAGCTTTGCTTGCCGTGTGAAACCCTACCCTACCTTCTTCTGGACGTGAGCTTTAGAACGTTCCACTATCTCTATAGGTATCTCTGAGAGAGAGAGAGAGAGAGAGAGAGAGAGAGAGAGAGAGAGAGAGAGAGAGAGAGAGAGAGAGAGAGAGAGAGAGAGAGAGAGAAATAGAGAGAGAGAAAGAGAGACAGAGACACAAGGAGAGACAGATAGGCAGATAGAGAAAGAGAGAGAGAGAGATAGAGAGAGAGAGAGACAGAGAGACAGACAGACACAAAGAGAGACAGATAGGCAGATAGAGAGAGAGAGAGAGAGAGAGAGAGAGAGAGAGAGAGAGAGAGAGAGAGAGAGAGAGATACGGATACGGATACGGATACGGATATTTAATCAATCAAGGCCATAGCCCCTCATGAGGGGGTGATACAATATAACATAGTCAGGCATAATCAGACATAAATAATAAGTACACACAAAGCAAAACATAAGCATAACATGTGGGAATCATCAACCTCTAACTGCATAAGGTAGACCTGATTTTAAAGGCTTTATACAAATATACTGCAAACATTTTAACAACTTGTTCATTGGTTGACGACATTAACATTCCTAATCTAAATAAAGACGGTTGGCTGTAATACTTCCGAGGTATTAACTGAAACCTGAGATCATTCAATACAGGACAAGAAAAAACAAAATGAATTTCATTTTCTGAGGCACATTTACATAATGGACAAATAAGGTCTCTCTCAACATGACGTCTATAACGGTAGTAATGTATCAGTAGGTCAGAAACTCCAAATCTGAATCTAGTCATAATAAATTTTAAATGTTTGTCAATATTCATAGATAAGTAAGTCGGAACACAATGATTCACATTAATTTGCCTAAACAAGTCAAATCTATTACTATTATCAATTCGGCTAGACCATTCCTGCCACTGACAATCAATCATCCTAGCACGTAGCACACACTTAAAACTATTGATATCTTCTACCCCTTGATTAAGCCAAACATAACCAAATCCTAGTTCATAAAGTTTACATTTCACTTTAGACACCCAATTAATTTTACCTCTCATATCTAAAATGTACAACATATTATATGCCTTCTTTGGAAGTCTTGAATCTTCCATTCTAAGAATTTTAAACCAATAAGAAAAACATTTACAAGCAGAATTAACAGTTATAGGGTATCGGTTAGTTTCACCATAAAGTAGGTCATTCGGGGTTTGCATAGTTACACCTAAAAACTTTTTTAAAGCAAATAAGTGTACTTTTTCACACTGAACTGCAGAGTTATAAAGCCCCCATATTTCAGCCCCATACAGAGCAACAGGTTGAACTTGTGAGTCAAACAACTTAAAAAATAATGCAAGGGATTTATTCTCAAGCTTTGATAATTTCTGCATGATACATAGCAATGCTCGTTTAGCTCTACTTGCCAAATCTCTACATGTTACATTAAAACTAAGTTTTGTTGAAAAATATATTCCTAAATACTTATAAACATTAACGACAGGCATAACTACTCCTCCATAAGTCCACTTTTCCCTAGCCCCTAAATACCCCCCTTTTCGAAACACAATAATATTGCTTTTAGACTTATTTACTTTCAACTGAAGTGAGTTAGCTGCATTACATAAGCTATTTAATTGTACTTGAAGCCCTACAACAGTTTCAGACATCAAAACAACATCATCAGCCAAAAGAAGAATAAAAATTTCCAAAATATCCCCTATAAATTGTGCACCATGTCGTCCCTTACTAACAACCTCAGATGTTAACTCATTAATGAATAATGAAAAAAGGATCGGGCTGCAAACATCACCTTGCTTTACCCCAGCAGTACATTGAATATAATCTGTTAATTTCCCCCCACATCTAACTCTAGCTTTCACACAATCATACATGCTCATAATACATTTTAAGAGTTTACCATGAATACCAGCTTTAACTAATATAGGCCACATAATACTTCTATTAATGGAATCAAATGCCTTCTCAAAATCGATAAAGGCCACATATAATTTGCGATTAAGAGAAAATTGTTTCTGTACAAAAGCCATCAAAGTAAAAATATGATCTATCGTTGAATACTTACGCTTAAATCCAGCTTGGAACTCCCCAGTAATATTATTTATTTCAACCCATTCCTGAAGTCTACGATTGATAATTGTACTATATAATTTACTGCTTACACTACATAACGAAATTCCCCTATAATTATTTGGATCATTTACATTACCTTTTTTATAGAGAGGAAGAACAATGGATTCAGCCCAACTATCTGGATAAATCCCCTTATCAAACAATGCATTAAAGAAAATTACAAAGAAATGTATAATTAATTCTGACCTTGAAGCATGCTTTAGTAATTCCCCAATTATACCATCTGGTCCTGCGGATTTACGATTCTTTAATTTTCTTAATGCAAAAAGTACTTCATCTTTAGAAATGGGGCGATTAAAATGATTTTCTTCCTCTCTTTCATCATTATTTCTTAGTAGTGCATCATCATTGTTGAAATCTTTTGTTAACAGCATTTTAAAGTGATCAAACCAATTATCTAATGTGATATTATTTGTTGGCTGCTTCTTTTTCCCAGAAATTTTATGTACAGTACTCCAAAATTCCTTTTGATTCCCCCTAGATAATTCAAGCTCTTTTAACAAATTATCATTAAACTGCTTTCTTTTTCTTTCTAATAAGTACTTGTATTGTCTTCTTGCCTTACAAAAATCATCACGATCATTATCATCTAATGTTATACATGACACATTATACAGCTCACGCACATTCTTTCTTAAATCACGACATTCATCATCATACCAGTCTGGTTGCTTGTAATCATTACCACAAAATACCTGTTTTCTCATACATTCTGCTGCATCTTTTATGCAAGAATTAAAACCATCCAAAGCACCATTCAGATCAGTTTCTATTATACTAAGTGCATAGGCAATTCTCTCTTCGAACTCTAGTGAAAATACAATAGTGTCAAATTCTAGTGCATAGTTTTCATTCCACATATATTTATCAATTATACATTTACTGTTCTTCCGAACAAACTTATCATTTTGTTTACTGCTTAAGCAGTTAACAATAAACTTCAGAGGCATGTGGTCAGAATGAAATTGATCACACACTTGTAAGTTACATGAATCACTGAATAAAGCATACAGATCACAAGACATCAGAAAATAATCATTCACACTACACCCACTCTCTGTAATATACGTAAAACGTCCCTGACTGTCACCAGAGCACACACCATTTAACACACACATTTCAAAAGCAGTACATATATCCAATAGCATTTTACCATAGCCATTCAACACTTTATCTTGAGATAACCTACCATGACTAGCAGAATGACTTTGATGTTGAGAATATGTACTGTGACTCGGTGTGACAATAATGAGAAAAATCAGAAATACGACTATTCAAATCACCACATAATATAACATGTAAATCTCCATACTCCAACTGACACTCCAATAAATAATCTTCCAATAATGCCATTCCATTTGGACAATCAAAGTGAAAATAATACGGAGAACCCTCTGGATGTATATAGCAACATATATACAACACATCTTTGACACACCCAAACAGGTTTTTTTTATCAGCAATGAAAGAACAAAAATTATTTGATTTAATAGACACCTGCTTTACAAGGGACACATAATCATTTTTTTTTATTAAACACAACACTCCTCCTGATCGCCTCCCTTTCATTGTAAATTTTATTGCAGGGACACAGAAAATTTTATATTCACCAAAAATAGAGTCAGTAAAATAATCAACAAATGTTTCAACTAAACAGATGAAATCAAACGAACGAATAAACGAAACGAAATCATTATCATACAGCTTTGACAAAATACCATTCACATTCCAATGTAAGAAGGAAAATTGCATGTTTTTATTCTTTTCTTCACCAATAGTTTCTTTCGGAATCGCCCCGCCCCCACCCTCACCCTCATCATCCAACACTTCAACTGATCGACATAACCTGTTTGGCAAGGTAGGAACGTCACGCAAACTTCCCCCAAAACTTTCATTCTCGTTGCTAACAGCACGGGTATCATCACTATAATCACGTGCAAAATTACACTCTCTCTCGCTATCACAAACACGGTCAAAACATACAGGTGTTCTTTCCAAACATACAGGTGACACCTCTTTATTTTCCTCCCACCCAAAATTTGTCCTCCACCTAAATACAGGCCGGCCTACTCCCTATCTTAGTGGAACAAGATTGTCCGAGTCATCAACAGTGAACTTCTGTCCATCGATCAGAAGGTAGTTAAAGATCATCGAGGCCCTTTTCCCATTTTGTCTGGCTGCCTTTAAGTGAGGATTCAGTCTCTTCCTTATGTCTCTCACACCTTTGGTGAAGTCCTCACCTATGAAGATGTTAGAGCCTTTGAGCTTAGCTTTGAGCTTTAAGACCTTACTCTTTTGCTTGAAGTAGGTGAAGCAGGCGATGACGGGGGAGTCTGGCTTGGCGTTGAGGCGATGCACCCGGTCCAGTGGCACGTCCTCCAGCATGTCCAGCTTGTCCGTAAACACGTCACGCAGAAGGCCTTCACAGTTTGCTGGGGTTTCGCTTGGTGCCCTGGGTAGCCCGTAGAATATGAGGTTGCTGCGCTTTGAACGGCATTCAAGGTCATCGATTTTCTTCTCACATTCTGTCAGCTTCTCACACAGTTCACCATTCTTCTTTTTCAGGTCTTGATTCTCTTTCCTTAGTTCTGTCACTTCTTTCCTCAAATCCATCAGTTCCTTCTTGAACTCTGCGTTGTCGTCCCGTAAGTATTGTACGTCTTTTCTCACCTCTGCAGTTTGGGTCTTCATCTCGTCCTTCATCTCCTCCTTCATGTTCTGCATGGCTTTCAACAGTTCACTCAGTGTAGGCTCTGAAGAAGGCGTAGACGATGCCTTAGGAGAGAGAGAGAGAGAGAGAGAGAGAGAGAGAGAGAGAGAGAGAGAGAGAGAGAGAGAGAGAGAGAGAGAGAGAGAGAGAGACAGAGACAGACAGAGAGAGAGAGAGAGAGAAAGAGAGACAGAGACACAAAGAGAGACAGATAGGCAGATAGAGAAAGAGAGAGAGAGAGAGAGAGAGAGAGACAGAGAGACAGACAGACACAAAGAGAGACAGAGAGAGAGAGAGAGAGAGAGAGAGAGAGAGAGAGAGAGAGAGAGAGAGAGAGAGAGAGAGAGAGAGAGAGAGAGAGAAAGAGAGACAGAGACACAAAGAGAGACAGATAGGCAGATAGAGAAAGAGAGAGAGAGAGATAGAGAGAGAGAGAGAGAGAGAGAGAGAGAGATAGATAGAGAGAGAGAGAGAGAGACAGAGAGAGAGAGAGAGAGAGAGAGAGAGAAAGAGAGAAGAGACACAAAGAGAGACAGATAGGCAGATAGAGAGAAGAGAGAGAGAGAGAGAGAGAGAGAGAGAGAGAGAGAAAGAGAGACAGAGACACAAAGAGAGACAGATAGGCAGATAGAGAAAGAGAGAGAATACGAATACGAATACGAAATGTTTTAATCAGATATAGGCATAGGCCCCATCCTGATGGGGGTGTCACAATGATAGAAACATAAATCATGCAATAACATATTTGGTTACACATAGATACATACATTTTTCTTTCTTTTTCCCTTTTTTTCTTTTTTTTAAAGCATTCATATTCTTGCAAAATTTTTAGCTACTCGCTGTACGTAATCGCTTTAAGGCTTCGTACATAAACAAAGCTAGATTAGTTAAAGCATTTAAATTTCTATTTGACATAAGTAAAGCGTATCTGAAATGACAGGGATACTTATAATATTTAGCCTGAATATATTTCACCCTCAAATCCTGTAGCATTTGACAACAAAGTGTAATATGAACAACATCCTCTTCAACACAATGGCATAATCTACATACTATTTTATTAGCACTATTATTACTATATCTAAATCTATGAGAGGCAATATCTGAGACTCCAAATCTAACTTTGGTAAGTGCACTCTTTATGTACCTGCTTATGTCAGTGTTAAGATATGGTTCAAAACAATTAGTTGTCTTAAAGGTTCTATATTCAATGAAACGATCACTGGTGTGAATATGATCATGCCAATCTTGCCATTTACAATCTACGATACGTTGTTTAAAGCATTTGATAAAGACTGAAACATTTTCAACACCTTGATTATCCCATACAAACCCAAAACCGAAAGAATTTAAACATTTACGAACATTTGTTACCCAAGTTAGCTTTCCATTTACATCTAGATTGTATAACATTTTATATGCTCTAAAAGGTAATTTATTGCTTTCCATTCGAGTCAACTTTAGCCAATATGCAATACATTTAGCATAAGAGTTTAGATATATTGGGTATCTACCCAGTTCACCGTACACTAGATCATTCGGAGTGCGACTATCAACATTTAGAAAACGCTTTAAAGCAAACAAATGTAATTTTTCTATTATATTTCCTTTCTCAAAAGCCCAAATTTCAGCCCCATATTGTAAAATTGATTGAACTTGTGAATCAAATAATTTCTTAAACACATTAAAGGAACTACAATCAAGTTTGTACAAGACATGGAGTATAACGAGGACTGCCCTTTTCCCCCTATTAACTAGATCTTCACATGCAGATGTAAAGCTAAGTCTTGTTGAAAATAGCACACCCAAATATTTATATGCATTCACTACTTTTACAGTTTGATTTCCATAAGTCCAATGCTCGTGTCTGGATAAATAACCACCTTTACGGAAAACAATTATGTTCGTTTTTTCCATATTTACTTTTAACTGAAGTCTCATTGCAGCTGCATATAAACTATTTAACTGTCGCTGTAACCCTATTGCTGATATAGATAACAAAACAATATCAAAACAATATCATCGGCAAATAATAATATGAAAAGCTCAATTAAATCAAATGTTACACCATGTTTACCTTTATCAATAATTTCTAAGGCAAGTTCATTTACGAATAATGAAAATAGAACAGGGCTGCACACATCACCTTGCTTTACACCCTTGGTACATTTCACAAAATCTGTTAATTTAGCACCGTTTCTTATCCTAGCTTTTACATCTTTATACATACTTTCTATACACTTGTGCAATTTACCATTCACTCTATTCATTAACAATGCAGGCCACAATAATTTCCGGGAAACACTATCAAAAGCCTTTTCAAAATCTACAAAGGCTACATAAAGTTTTTGATTACTAGAAAACTGTTTTTGAACAGCAGCAAGCAATGTAAATATATGGTCTATGGTACAATAATCTTTCTTGAAGCCAGCCTGATGTTCTCCCGTTATATTATTTGAATCTACCCATTCTTGCAATCTAGTATTTATTATTGAACTATACAATTTACTACTTAGGTTAGACAACGAAATACCTCGGTAATTGTTAGTGTTATTAACGTCTCCCTTCTTAAAAAGTGGCAAAATAATTGATTCTGTCCATGCTTCTGGGTATATACCATAATCAAAGAAATAATTGAAAAGAGCAACTAAAAAGTCTATAACAAATTCACCAGAATTTTTGAAAAATTCCCCAATTAACTCATCAGGTCCAGCGGCTTTCCCATTTTTTAGTTTTCTGATAGCTAACTTAACTTCATCTCTGGATATTGGGCGATCAAATATTTCTCCTGTTTCTTCTACAGCATCATCATCTGACCTATCATCGGTTTCTTTTTCAAGCACAAATTTAAAATGGGTAAACCACTGATCCATAGATATATCATTATGTGGCTGTGATTTTTTGCAAGATAATCTTTTAACCGTTTGCCAAAAAGAGAAAGAGAGAGAGAGAGATAGAGAGAGAGAGAGAGAGAGAGAGGAGAGAGAGAGAGAGAGAGAGAGAGAGAGAAGAGAGAGAGAGAGAGAGAGAGAGAGACACAAAGAGAGACAGATAGGCAGATAGAGAGAGAGAGATAGAGATAGAGATAGAGAGAGAGAGAGAGACAGAGAGACAGACAGACACAAAGAGAGACAAGGAGAGAGAGACAGTTTGCTTTAGATATATATGTCACGGGAAATATTGGAATCCGGGAAAATTCCGAATTCCGATATTTCCCTGGAAAATTCGGAATCTTCCCAGCCTTGGGAAGATTCCGAATTTTCCCAGGCAAGTAGCTGCATGTCATACCAAACGAGAGAGAGAGAGAGAGAGAGAGAGAGAGAGAGAGAGAGAGAGAGAGAGAGAGAGAGAGAGAGAGAGAGAGGAGGGCATAATAATAATGGGCATAATACAAACGGCATGTTGCAGTACCAGTCACATGTTGTTACACTGACGTTCTTCGGATCTATTCAAGACGGACGTTGACTTATTTTGCGGCTCTAGGGTCTGTACACTCCTTTAACATAGAGACAGACAGACACAGAGAGAGAAATAGAGAAAAGGAGACGGAGACAGAGAGAGACAGAGAGGAAGGGAGAGAGGGAGAGAGGGAGAGAGGGAGAGAGAGGCATGCTGATAGGCGGAGAAGCGGAGATTGTTTGTGATTTCACACATCCAGTGTTGGCTTATAACAATGCACGTCTCCAGAACAGGTCTTGAGTTTTAAATGAACAAAACTACATGATTGCAAGTGATAAAATCACATAAATGTAAAAAGGTCAGGTTAAAAAAACACATCACAATATTTCTTAGTTATATCATGTGTAACAGCAATAAAAGTCTGTATTCAAAGATACTCTCTCTCTCTCTCTCTCTCTCTCTCTCTCTCTCTCTCTCTCTCTCTCTCTCTCTCTCTCTCTCTCTCTCTCTCTCTCTCTCCCTCCCTCTCTCTTTCTCTCAACACCCCCTCTCTCTTTGTGTCTCCCTCTTACCCTCTCTCTAAGCTCGGGAAAAGAGGGAGATCATTGCTGTATTAAGCAAATAACATGAACGTGATTTAATGAAAAAACCCTACATGATTGCAAGTGATAAAATCACATAAAGGTTTTTTTCTCCATTATTCTTCCTTCTTGTACGAGCAACCAGCATACAACTGAATCTTCTTACAATTCAAAAACACGGAGAGTTCAAATTATTTTGAAGTGATCACAATGCACTTAACACAAATACATTAGGAACTCGTGCACAAACACATTTGTGCCTTACATGTCGAATATTCCACATTAAATACTGCAAGTTTTATTGGTAAATTACTCCACGAAATATGAATAGTGTATCAATTATATCAGATTTTAGCGATACCTTTCCATTACAAGTTCATTACAGGTGTTCCGTAATGTTTTGTGAAGGCGTATGGGTGTTAAATTTCATAACAAAGAGAACAGGACATGAAAACTGTGCAAGTTTGTTTCTCTCACACACAATTAATATCACTTCGTTGTCAGCTTGGGAAAATTCGGAATTTTCCAGTCCTTGATGAAAAACATGTCCGTTTTTCAAACAGAAATAACGAACTTTTTGAAAAAATGTGTTTTAGTAGGAATCAACACCTATGAAAAATAAATGCGCGGCACTATATTTACAATATTTTTTTTTACAGGTAACGTGGACAAATATTAAGTCAATCCAAACATAGAACGCATGACTTATAGAGCGTTTTGGGCGAAATATCTTATTTAGTTTCGTTGCATCGTGACATTCGATTCTACGTCACTGACGCTTATCGCGTCAAGATATAAGCGAGTAAGGTGAAACATCTCAGATGTTAACAATTAGCAAAACTTCCTTTTGCCGTTTTACATGAATTTTATATTATAGCACAAAGTTTTCAATCGGTTCCTATGAAACAGATCTAAATGGGCATAATACAAACGGCATGTTGCAGTACCAGTCACATGTTGTTACACTGACGTTCTTCGGATCTATTCAAGACGGACGTTGACTTATTTTGCGGCTCTAGGGTCTGTACACTCCTTTTATTTGTTTTCTTTCTTTCTTTCTTATCAGGAAATGGGTTGTAATATGCACACGTGTGTGCTGAGAGAGAGAGAGAGAGAGAGAGAGAGAGAGAGAGAGAGAGAGAGAGAGAGAGAGAGAGAGAGAGAGAGAGAGAGAGATTTGGATGAAACTCAAATGTTTTAATGGGGATTAACAGTAAAGCGTCACACACACACACACACACACACACACACACACACATACACGCGCGCGCGCGCGCACGCACACACACACACACACACACACACACACATTTGCTGCTAGGCGTTGCCCGGGCCATAGCAAGCCTGACAGCAAATTTGAATCAATTCGGTTAAGAAACGGCGGAGTTATGCGTGAAAAGGTGAAGCGGCGTATAGCGCGCGCGTTTCTGAACCGATTCGCTTCCGGTTTGGCACAACGATAGTCACCGTCCCCGGTCATCTACCTGCCAAACAAAGGAGCTACGGGCGCCGAAAGGCCGGCGGATGCGCGTTTCGCGCATTTGCCGAACCGCGCAAATGACACGGCCGCCTCGGTTGCCGTTGCCATCGCCCCGTTAGGGCTCACAGCAAATTTGAAGCGATTCGGTCGAAAAACGGCTGAGTTATAAGGCCCGTTTTGTGTTTCAGACACACAGACACACACACAGACACACACACGGACAGTTGGCTTTTTACTATATGATGATTATATTGTGCTGGCGCACATGGGGAGAGAGAGAGAGAGAGAGAGAAGAGAGAGAGAGATGAGAGGAGAATGTGAGAGGGAGTTTAGAGAGAGAGGAGAGAGAGAGGGATGGGAAGAGGGAAATGGGATCTCGAATGTCTCTCTCCCGTTGGGAAATCTCTCTTCTCTCTCTCTCTCTCTCGTCTCTCCTCTGATCTCTCTCTCTCTCTCTCTCTCTCTCTCTCTCTCTCTCTCTCTCTCTCTCTCTCTCTCTCTCTCTCTCTCTCTCTCTCCCTCTCTCTCGCGTGGATGTGTGTGTGTGTTGTGTGTGCATTGGTCATTATAAACAAATTCTAGCCCAGCCGGCCGGAATAGCATCTGCCGCCTCGGAGACGGCCGACTTGGCACGCATTAGCAGACATGTTCTTGTTGGAGGTCCTTATCAGCTCAGCTTCTTCCGTGGCCTCTTCTCATGACACACACTTGCTGAATTTGGTCGACTACTGTATGTGAACATGACCAGGGACGGTATTCACGTTGAGATAGCATGAGACTTAGCATGATGCTAACTTAGAAGCTCTTCCAATGTCCTATAGGATTTAATAGGACTTTTGGAAGAGCTTCTAAGTTAGCATCATGCTAAGTCTCATGCTATCTCGACATGAATACCGTCCCTGGTCTCATCCTTCTGCCACAGTTTATCGCTGCTTTTCCTTGCCACATACTAGCCGTTTATTTCCGTTGATTTCTACAACCATGCTCATTCAAACTAGAGACAGAGAGACAGAGAAAGACAGATAGGCAGATAGAGAAAGAGAGAGAGACAGAGAGACAGACAGTGACACAAAGAGAGACAAGGAGAGAGAGACAAATTGTTTTAACCTTGATTAAACGGGGTAGCCTACGGTGGGTGGGGTGGGGGTAGTAGACTGAAGAGAGAGAGAAGAGAGAACACTGAACACTGAACACGGAACGATTTTAATGAATAGGTCTTTGGCCCATGTCAATGGGGATGGTTGCCAAACAAAAGTGGGTTAATTATTATTGAGAGAGAGAGAGAGAGAGAGAGAAGAGAGAGAGAGAGAGAGAGAGAGAGAGAGAGAGACGAGACAGACAGACAGACAGACAGACAGAGACAGACAGACAGACAAAGAGAGAGACTGAGAGAGAGACGGAGCCACAAAGAGAGACAAGGAGAGAGGAACAGTTTATTTTTTAACCTTCATTAAACGGGGTAACCTACTCTATAACTCGAAAACTAGCTACACTGAATGTTGTTGATTTTTGTGTGTGGAATAAACCAATGTGGATAAAGATCAAGATTGCCATATTGGCTGAAATAATATTTCC
>CM065697.1:49357391-49359891 GCA_017654935.2 Phymorhynchus buccinoides
GTTGTTACACTGACGTTCTTCGGATCTATTCAAGACGGACGTTGACTTATTTTGCGGCTCTAGGGTCTGTACACTCCTTTAACATAGAGACAGACAGACACAGAGAGAGAAAAGGACAGAGAGAGACGGAGACAGAGAGAGACAGAGAGAGAGGGAGAGAGGGAGAGAGGGAGAGAGGGAGAGAGAGGCATGCTGATAGGCGGAGAAGCGGAGATTGTTTGTGATTTCACACATCCAGTGTTGGCTTATAACAATGCACGTCTCCAGAACAGGTCTTGAGTTTTAAATGAACAAAACTACATGATTGCAAGTGATAAAATCACATAAATGTAAAAAGGTCAGGTTAAAAAAACACATCACAATATTTCTTAGTTATATCATGTGTAACAGCAATAAAAGTCTGTATTCAAAGATACTCTCTCTCTCTCTCTCTCTCTCTCGTCTCTCTCTCTCTCTCTCTCTCTCTCTCTCTCTCTCTCTCTCTCTCGCTCTCTCTCTCTCTCTCTCTCTCTCTCTCTCTCCCTCCCTCTCTCCCTTTCTCTCAACACCCCCTCTCTCTTTGTGTCTCCCTCTTACCCTCTCTCTAAGCTCGGGAAAAGAGGGAGATCATTGCTGTATTAAGCAAATAACATGAACGTGATTTAATGAAAAAACCCTACATGATTGCAAGTGATAAAATCACATAAAGGTTTTTTTTCCGTTATTCTTCCTTCTTGTACGAGCAACCAGCATACAACTGAATCTCCTTACAATTCAAAAACACGGAGAGTTCAAATTATTTTGAAGTGATCACAATGCACTTAACACAAATGCATTAGGAACTCGTGCACAAACACATTTGTGCCTTACATGTCGAATATTCCACATTAAATACTGCAAGTTTTATTGGTAAATTACTCCACGAAATATGAATAGTGTATCAATTATATCAGATTTTAGCGATACCTTTCCATTACAAGTTCATTACAGGTGTTCCGTAATGTTTTGTGAAGGCGTATGGGTGTTAAATTTCATAACAAAGAGAACAGGACATGAAAACTGTGCAAGTTTGTTTCTCTCACACACAATTAATGTCACTTCGTTGTCAGCTTGGGAAAATTCGGAATTTTCCAGTCCTTGATGAAAAACATGTCCGTTTTTTCAAACAGAAATAACGAACTTTTTGAAAAAATGTGTTTTAGTAGGAATCAACACCTATGAAAAATAAATGCGCGGCACTATATTTACAATTTTTTTTTTTACAGGTAACGTGGACAAATATTAAGTCAATCCAAACATAGAACGCATGACTTATAGAGCGTTTTGGGCGAAATATCTTATTTAGTTTCGTTGCATCGTGACATTCTATTCTACGTCACTGACGCTTATCGCGTCAAGATATTAAGCGAGTAAGGCGAAACATCTCAGATGTTAACAATTAGGAAAACTTCCTTTTGCCGTTTTACATTAATTTTATATTATAGCACAAAGTTTTCAATCGGTTCCTATGAAACAGATCTAAATGGGCATAATACAAACGGCATGTTGCAGTACCAGTCACATGTTGTTACACTGACGTTCTTCGGATCTATTCAAGACGGACGTTGACTTATTTTGCGGCTCTAGGGTCTGTACACTCCTTTTATTTGTTTTCTTTCTTTCTTTCTTATGAGGAAATGGGTTGTAATATGCACACGTGTGTGCTGAGAGAGAGAGAGAGAGAGAGAGAGAGAGAGAGAGAGAGAGAGAGAGAGAGAGAGAGAGAGAGAGAGAGATTTGGATGAAACTCAAATGTTTTAATGGGGATTAACAGTAAAAGCGTCCACACACACACACACACACACACACACACACACACACACATACACGCGCGCGCGCACACACACACACACACACACACACAACACACACACACACACACATTTGCTGCTAGGCGTTGCCCGGGCCATAGCAAGCCTGACAGCAAATTTGAATCAATTCGGTTAAGAAACGGCGGAGTTATGCGTGAAAAGGTGAAGCGGCGTATAGCGCGCGCGTTTCTGAACCGATTCGCTTCCGGTTTGGCACAACGATAGTCACCGTCCCCGGTCATCTACCTGCCAAACACCGGAGCTACGGGCGCCGAAAGGCCGTCGGATGCGCGTTTCGCGCATTTGCCGAACCGCGCAAATGACACGGCCGCCTCGGTTGCCGTTGCCATCGCCCCGTTAGGGCTCACAGCAAATTTGAAGCGAATCGGTCGAAAAACGGCTGAGTTATAAGGCCCGTTTCGTGTTTCAGACAGGACAGACACACAGACACACACACAGACACACACACGGACAGTTGGCTTTTTACTATATGATGATTATATTGTGCTGGCGCACATGGGGAGAGAGAGAGAGAGAGAGAGAGAGAGAGAGAGAGAGAGAGAGAGGAGGAGAGAGAGAGAGAGAGAGGAGGGGAGGGAGGGGGCAGCGAATGTGAGTGTCATCGTTCTGGGGGTACGGTCCTCCCATCATCTCTCACACCCTCTCGTTTG
>CM065697.1:49374891-49377391 GCA_017654935.2 Phymorhynchus buccinoides
CCTATTAACCTATTCAGTGTAGCTGTAATTAAATTCTCTGAAAGACGTTTTTCAATCTACTTATCCGGGTCTATTTTGTTCTTCTATAAACACATTTGAAAAGGGGCGGAATCTGAAAAAGCTTCTAGCCAGTTAATCTCTCACACACCCTCCTCTCCTTCTCTCTCACCCCCTCATCCACTTATTTTAATCAGTTGTGGTGTCGTGGTTCAAAGGTAGGTGTCATTATAATGAAGACGTGCACCTTCAAAACACACCACGAGAGTGAAACAAACATCTGCATATTTTAATGGATTAATTTTTGGTTTATTTTGAAAAGCAACAACAACAACAACAACATCAACAACAATACAAACGAAAATAACAACCCCAACAACATAAAAAGAGACTGCGCTTTGCTTGCTTGCTAGACTGATTAACTGGTATAATAATGCACTCAGCACACGTTAAACCCAGTGGCAACGAAAAAGTTGTCATTTGGTCAACATTTACCCCCCCCCCCCACACACACCTTTCCTTCCTTATCAGTCACACAAAAATCGCATGCGCTCTCCAGGTGGGAGCAACCCGAATTTCACAGAGATGCCTCTGTGTCTATAAAGTACCTAATATCTAATTATTATGTTTGGTGTATTTTCTTTTTCGGTTGTCATTTTTTCTAATATATTTTCCGTGTAAACTTAATATATTATTTATACCGACCCGGTGTTGCAGTTCCTCCAGGATCTGCCCCAAGCACTGATGGTATGATGGTTGTGATGGTTGCTTGATGGCTCGTCTCATAATTTTTTTAATTTTTTTTTATGTGCTCTTTGTAGCCAAGCGGACGCTAGTCAACCCAACCTTCATTCATTTATTCACGTATCTGGTCCCCATATACACAGCGCGTGGCAGGGGCCTAAAGCCCCCTTCACTAATTTCATATTCACTCATAAGCCGGGTTCACATTAGACGCGTAAGTTCCGTACGGAAAACTCTAAATAAGTGGAAGAAAGAAGGATAAAAGTTTACGCATATAGGGGAAATTCGGACACGTGCGCAAATCTGTTCCCTTCTTTGTTTCAATTATTTATGGATTGCGCACGGGTTTAACGTTTCCGTATGGAATATCCGCTTATGTGTGACACGGCCTTACACAAATATCCATGCGCATGTGCATTATATGATGTTGTTCACATTATCCCCCCCCCCACCCACCCCACCCCACCCCCATCACCCCATCCCCATTGTATGAGGGATTGCACACATACTAAGCAGGGTAACACAAAATATGTTTTTATGAAACACGCTTCGTTAAAGATCCACCAAAATCACGGGTTTCACGTGTTTCCCTCTTATAGCTGGTAAGAAATCTTGTTTTGACCTGGTTTGACTCCCATACAAATGCCCCCAAATTGAAAACGAAACATCATTTTAAAGAGCAGCCTCAATTTCAAGTTGGGGGCATTTGTATATGGGTCACAGCTACCCAGTATCTTTAACCCTTTCACCGCCAATGTCGCATTTTAGCACCACAATGGTTTAACACCCATGTCACTAAAAAGCATCAAATCAGGGCCTGTTATTTGAAGACCCTATTTTCTTAATTTTGGGAGGCCTAATGTTATACATGTCACAGAGGAATTCGCAATATTGCAGATTTGGTTTCTCTCTACCCAAGTAAGTTTAAAGGTGTTTTTTGGCTAAACAATGGCTGGCGGTGAAAGGGTTAAGAATGAACACACAAAAACAAAAATCAACAATATAATTACAAACAGCAATGTAGACTAAATAATGACCATGGTCTTGAAGTGCAGTGCGTGGTTCCAACTATGTAGACTTTTTTAAAATGATGTCTGTTTGCGTGCATGTCTGCCATGTCGTCTCCGACCATGACTACCAGATAGCAGCTGCTATTTCAGCGGGCTAGCTTAAAAAAATGTTTTAGAGTGGAGGTGCTTTATCCAGGGTGCATCCCCACTCTCTCACCCACAAGGATTTGAGGACACAGATGGCGTTGGGGAAGGTTCCTAAAGGTTAACCCATCCCTTTGGTTGCAGCACTAGAGTCGGTGCAAAGGCCCCCTAGTTTGTGAGTGATTTTCCATCACTGTAGAGAATCATTAGTTGTTCAGTTCTCACTATGCTATTGGCCCCATACTAGCTTACAGGCTAATGTCAACCAATGAAAAGAACACAACAACATTTGAGTAAAGGGACAACTGTCTGAACATCTAATCTGACATGACATGGGCACATGGTTGTAAGAAATACAATCGTGGCACGGGATTTGACCCCGAAACCAATAAATCCACCTAGGGGGGATTCTCACAAGGACATTTTGGGGTCTGATTACCCCCCCCCCCCCTCCACAACCCCCCTACGGCCTACCCTCTGTTCTCTATCTCAAGGGATTGCAGGTGTATAGGGTAGGGTGGGTGACAGAGAATGGTATGTGTGTTGGGGGTGGGGTGGGGTGAGGTGGTTGTTTGTGTGGTTGATGTGTGTGGGGTTTGTCTTGT
>CM065697.1:49382391-49384891 GCA_017654935.2 Phymorhynchus buccinoides
TGTCAGTCTGTCTGTCTGTTTGTCTGTCTGTCTGTCTGTCTGTCTGTCTGTCTGTCTGTCTCTCTCTCTCTCTCTCTCTCTCTCTCTCTCTCTCTCTCTCTCTCTCTCTCTCTCTCTCTCTCTCTCTCTCTCTCTCTCTCTCTCTCTCTCTCTCTCTCTCTCTCTCTCTCTCTCTCTTTTAATTTAAAAACCCCCCATCACATATTAATCTCTTATGTAGCTTCTGTTTTAAACGTTTATTCATGACATGGTTAATTGTACATAAATCTTGTTTCTAAACATGAGATTTTTTGTTGTTTTTGGTTTGTGTTCACTTTAAGGGGGGGGGGGGGAGAGAAGGAGGAAGACAGTAATTCCTTGTGTTTTGATGATGTCATACTCATACATTTGTTTAGATTGATTTTTTTTTCTTCCTCCACAATGTATTTCCTGATTCTTGTGAATTCAATTTATATTAGTTCATATGATCACTGTGCTGTGTGCGAGGTTGGTGGTGGGTGGGGGGAGGGGGGATGGGTGTATGAATGTGTAGTTGTTTTTGGTTTTTGTTTATTTTGTGTGTGTGTGTTTTCCCTTGTTGCTTTTGGTCATTAATTGACGTTTTAATTATGCTTTTCTTCTTTTGTTTCGAGGGCAAGATGTAAACAAGCCCATTGTGTGCTTATTCTTTTCCCTCAATATATTCCAATGTTTGAAATGTTTCTCTCTCTCTCCCAAGTACTTCACTTGTATACGGGTATTACTACACCCCCACCCCCATCGTCCCCATTCCTATTCGTGCTTGCATAATGACCTAAGGCTGATGCACTCGCACAACAAACACTCAGACTCAGACTCTCCCTTTCTCTCTCAAGCACCACACTGTTACTACACAAAACCACAGACTCAAGCTAATCTCTCGCCTTCAGGGACTGTAGTCATGGGTGCGACTAAGTCAACTAATCCGGGATGGAAAATGCAAATGAGTCTAAACTACAAATCGGATTGGTAGCTTAGACCAATTTGCATTTTCCATCCCGGATTAGTTGTCTTAGAGCCACACCCGTGACTGCAGGCCCTGTGTGACATGAAAACACTTAGCCGTCCCCTACATTCTGTTGCGCTAAAGCCCTTCACGGAAACGGAACTGTCTCTGTGCGCGTGCGCAGATAAGTTTTGATTGATACTTAACTTCCTGCTTATGTCATTTCGTTAGAGGGTGAAGGGGCCACCACTCACAAAGATAACTTTGCACATTTGGGGACCGTTGTTATCAATAGCAACACAGTATGCAACTCTCTCTCTCTCTCTCTCTCTCTCTCTCTCTCTCTCTCTCTCTCTCTCTCTCTCTCTCTCTCTCTCTCTCTCTCTCTCTCTCTCTCGGTCTCTCTCTCTCTCTCTCTCTCTCTCTCTCTCTCTCTCTCTCTCTCTCTCTCTCTCTCTCTCTCTCTCTCTCTCTCTCTCTCTCTCTCTCTCTCTCTCTCTCTCTCTCTCTCTCTCTCTCTCTCTCTCTCTCTCTCTCTCTCTCAATATGCGTATCTTATGCTTAGTATGGATAAACACCTGAAGTTTATAACCACTCGAGTTAGGTTGGGTATTTCAGAGTTAGCTGTGCAGTATTATCGTTATAGAGTGTCGACTAATGCTGAACTTATGTGTCCATTGTGTAGAGAATGCACTGAAAATGAATTTCATTTTATTTTGCGTTGCCTTGCATTAAATAATATCCGACAAAAAATTATCCAACAGAAATATATTCGTAATCCATGTGCGTTTAAATTAACATTGTTGTTCGCTTCAAAGAAAGAAAGTGATATTCAGAATCTGTCTCTTTTTATGTATAAAGCTTTCAAATTTACATAAATTGCTATTTCATAGTCCTTCTTCTGCCATCTTCTGACTGGATATTAACTGCCATCTGACTGAAGCAATTGTTATATGTAGCGACACTAGTATCATGCGTATTGATTGTTGGTGATGATATGACTATTCCTTTTTTACATTTATTATTTAATGGATTGCTAAGTTTATTATGGCTGTTGATCTTCGTTTGTTCACTTCCCCTTCATAAGGGGCCTGGCCTATTTTAATAAATGATTCGCATTCGCATTCTCTCTAAATATGGGTGTTTATCAGCGCGTGCGCTGGCTCGCATGTGTGCGTGCGTGCGTGTATGTGTGATGCCACAAAAATTTCACACGATGTTCAAAACTGTATCATTCCTCTTTCTCCATCTGAAGCAATTAGTATTCTTTCTAAGTCAGTTTGGAATATGCGTCAAAAGCAACATTTCGAGGACTCAATTCGTAAACAAAGATGGGATCTTAGTACGCCCACTGCGTCTTGCACTAGTCCACCAGGATCAATTCCAAACAGAAATTTAATTCATAGATTGAGAGTTAATGGATGGTTTTGTAGATTTCTTAAACCTACACCGATTTGTACATGTGGGCAACCAATAGATGTATTTCATTTTATATTTGATTGTGTTAGTACAAAGAATCATTTTCAGCCACTTTAT
>CM065697.1:49387391-49389891 GCA_017654935.2 Phymorhynchus buccinoides
GTCACAATTGAAACCTCGACCAATGGAAACCACATGACCCACGCCACCGGAAGTTACACTGGAAATGGACCACAACCGGATATGACACTAGAGTGATGCGCGCGCAGATACTTGACTCATCACTATCATCTAAGCGCGTTAGTTCATCTTCAGCGATGTCTCTCTCTTTGTATATTGTGTGTATGTGGTGTTATTCAGAAATTAGGACCCCGCCGTTTCTGCTCCGTAAACTGTTTACTCAATGAAGCAACCATTGCGTTTTGGAGAACTACTTTGTTTGCAGACGCTTTTATCAACTGCTATTGTCATTGGTTGACATAAGCACGAACTTGGGGCCAATAGTAACGCGAGATCTGTGCAACGAATGAGTTTGTATTTTAATGGTAAATCCTGTACAGTGTAGTCGTTTGTGAATGACGTTCAAACTAGGAGGCATGTGCACTGGGCCCATTCCCTCTTATGCTAGGAAGATTTCTTAACATTCCTTACTAGCCATAAGAAGGAAAACACGTGAAAACCGTGATTTTGACACCTGACGTGGTGGGTCTTTAAGTGGCTGATACACTGCATACGATTCGATCCAAACGCGACCCGATTGTAACAGTTGTGAGGCGTGATTCTCGTACAGTTCTACTGCCTGAAGGAATCTGAGGAGAGCCTACTTGTTGTGTTCACTCCCTTTGTTGTCCCCCGTACATGATTCTGATGAAACAGTGGTTTGTATCAGACGATATATTTGATTCGTGTATTGGGGTGTACATGAGTATAGTGAACGAAAATAGAATTATTTTTAGATGGAAGTATTTCACGTGAATCATGACTCCCAGACATCGTCACAATCGGATCGCATTTGGATCGAATCGTATTCAGTGGGGGCCACTTTGGTGATGCACCCAGATAGATTTGTTAGCTTTACAGGAACTTTCCATTCGTTAGTTTAGCTAAAGATCTTTTGGCCAGAAGAGTTGGGATGTATCCTGGGCGAGGCACTTTTACAGTAATTGTTTAGCTCGTCCCATCAGAACAGTACATGCATCCTCCAATATCTGGATGTCATTGTCGGAAACGACTGGCTAGTATACATTTATACTTCGTTTGCATTTCTATATGGATGTCAAATGCATCTACCTTCAGCATCTCCGCACCTTCAGCGTTGTCTATCTGCGCTCTGTGTTGCAGCCTTGGGGTTAGTTGGCCATTGTCGTCCATCCATCAAGGTGAATCGACGATTATCCCAAAATAGTTTTGGTTGAGAGAGTATGGGTGTTAGTTGGGAAAGGCGTCTCTACGGTGAACAAATTTAGCCCAGGTTTTCTGAACTGCAGCTGTCTCTTTGCAGACTCACATTCCGACATAGAAGACAAATCTGTTTAACGGACATGCTTTAGCAACTTCTTTTATAGTTTTGATTTTCGCATCGTTCACCGATTGATTGGAACATCCACGTAAGGAGTTAAACTTTGATATGCAAATTCTTTAATAGTCGGTGCACTTTCTTGATTAGTCATCTCCGTTCCTTGGTGTATCTTCAAACCTTTCTTCATTTGGTGGTGCCGAGTGTCTAATATCTTGCTTCGTAAGCCGTTGAGGGTTAGGACAGTTCCATGAAAGGTGTTACTGTAACAGTTAGTCCTTGTTCTTTCGGTTCCGTACAGGGGATAGGCATGCTGAATCATATGCTTCCAAATCATCATCTTGTCAGTGTGGTAATGCTTACGTTTTAAGCGCATTCCTTTTGTCCTTATTTTTATTGCTTTAGACGAAATAATCTTATTTAGCCTTGAAAAGTCGTGTGCAGTTTTGCTTGGCAAACTGTTCACAGTTTCACATATTCATTTCAATTCTGTAGAAGGGATCCAGCACTGAAAATCAATGACCTTTTCCTCTGCACTTTCTGCAAGCAAAATGAATCATCAGGCTATGTGAAACTAGACATTCGTCATTGGAAGCAGTCCAGTTCTTTGCTGAGAAGCTTAGCTCGGAAGACACATGAATATTAAAATATAGTTTGGCTGGTGTTTATGCAAAAACTGGTGAAATAGTCTGTTCTGGGTTGGGAAAGTTTGAGTTGGAAAGTGTCGCTAATGATTACAACTGAGACGACTCTTAGCTAGACTGCACAAACAACTACTACAATATAAACTTCGCCAACAACAATAACAGCAGCAACAACAACACATGTCAAGGCTTGAAGACAGGCACAAAGACTTCAGGAAGGTTGCTGTTGAAGATGACTAAGTTAGCTCCCAACTAGAGCGGGGGTCTTTGAATACAGATATACGATCTACAGAGTTGAAGACAGGAACAGCCAGGACAGACTGTAGAAGCTGTGGAGCTGTGGGGTGAGTGTCGTCATCGTTCCATTGGTGGCGCTGGTCCGTGGCCACCTGGAGAAGGTCCAGGGGGAATGTTCAGGTCCCGCTATGTGTGTGGCCCTCTGGGGCAGGAGGACACGGGGGGACACTCGGTGAGTAGGGTCTGACCCCCCTCCCCCCTCTCT
>CM065697.1:49399891-49404891 GCA_017654935.2 Phymorhynchus buccinoides
TTGTTCGAAGCATTGACACAGCATTGTAGGTTGTTCGAAGCATTGTGAGACAGCCCGTAGGTTGTTCGAAGCATTGACACAGCATTGTAGGTTGTTCGGAGCATTGTGAGACAGCCCGTAGGTTGTTCGAAGCATTGTGAGACAGCCCGTAGGTTGTTCGAAGCATTGTGAGACAGCCCGTAGGTTGTTCGAAGCATTGTGAGACAGCCCGTGTAGGTTGTTCGAAGCATTGTGAGACAGCCTGTAGGTTGTTCGAAGCATTGTGAGACAGCCCGTAGGTTGTTCGAAGCATTGTGAGACAGTCCGTAGGTTGTTCGAAGCATTGTGAGACAGCCCGTAGGTTGTTCGAAGCATTGTGAGACAGCCCATAGGTTGTTCGAAGCATTGCGAGACAGCCCGTAGGTTGTTCGAAGCATTGTGAGACAGCCCGTAGGTTGTTCGAAGCATTGTGAGACAGCCCGTAGGTTGTTCGAAGCATTGTGAGACAGCCCATAGTGTTGTTTGAAGCATTGTGAGACAGCCCGTAGGTTGTTCGAAGCATTGTGAGACAGCCCGTAGGTTGTTCGAAGCATTGTGAGACAGCCCGTAGGTTGTTCGAAGCATTGTGAGACAGCCCGTAGGTTGTTCGAAGCATTGTGAGACAGCCCGTAGGTTGTTCGAAGCATTGTGAGACAGCCCGTAGGTTGTTCGAAGCATTGTGAGACAGCCCGTAGGTTGTTCGAAGCATTGTGAGACAGCCCGTAGGTTGTTCGAAGCATTGTGAGACAGCCCGTAGGTTGTTCGAAGCATTGTGAGACAGCCCATAGGTTGTTCGAAGCATTGTGAGACAGCCCGTAGGTTGTTCGAAGCATTGTGAGACAGCCCGTAGGTTGTTCGAAGCATTGTGAGACAGCCCGTAGGTTGTTCGAAGCATTGTGAGACAGCCCATAGTGTTGTTTGAAGCATTGTGAGACAGCCCATAGGTTGTTCGAAGCATTGTGAGACAGCCCGTAGGTTGTTCGAAGCATTGTGAGACAGCCCGTAGGTCGTCGATCTCAATACCCGCTGTGCTTGTCCATGGTTGCTGGTTGCTAACCCCTTTCCCAAAGGCCGTCTTCAGGACCACCGGGCGGCCTTCTCCATACCGGGATGCTGGTGTCGTTGACACACGGGCGGGAGACACACTTCGAGTCGAACAGTCTCTGCAGGTAGATGTGAACCCCCCCCCCCCCCCCCCTCGTCCCCCAGCAGAGGCCCTCACCTCCGGTGTACCCGGAGCAGCTACTGGACATCGGCAACTGCAGAGAACATCCGAGTCATCGTACGTCGCCCCATCCGCATGCCAAGTCAGACAACACCCGTGATGAGGGAGGATGACTGCGCCGCCCTTTCTGCTGCCTGCCACTCAGCATAGCTTCAAAAGTAGTCTGCCACCTGTACACTCGGAATGAAAAAAGAGACGGGGTAGGTGGGAGGGAAAAAAAGGAAAACAGGGGTGGGGGGGGGAGGGGGGGGGGGATGTTGAGAAACAGGGTAAGGGAGTGAGTGGTGGGTTAAAGAGGAAAAGGAATAATAAAAGATATGCATCTCGACATTGTGATCAATAAGTGTCATAGTCACAGAAATATTAAGTCACATAATTAATGGCAGACAAATTGTTAGATGGACAATACACCCGCAAAGCTTGTCACATGCAGGCAGGCAAGTGAACGCCCAGACAAACAAACGCATCGACAAACAAGACAGACTGGGGGACGCATAAAATACATAAACTAACATAACGCAAGACCAATTGACGTGGTCTATTGATTCGAGTCCACTCTTGCTGCTCCAATAACAAGCTCACGCACACAAGGAAAACATTCGGCACTCTTTCGTTATGTTCTTTCCTCGTCGCGATTTCAATGTCACCCCCCCCCCCCCCCCCCACACACACACACACACACACAACTACCCCCTCTCTCTTTGCTAGCCCCTCCCCTCCCCCCCCCCCCCTACCCACCATTACCCTTCCCACCCATCTGAAAGAACATAATACTCGTTTGACTGAAACTGCATACCCGTATGCAATTCTTACAACTGCTGGTAGGGTTGCCTATAGTGTAACGTTTTGTGGTATTCTGTTAAAAGTCATGCACACGCACACACACACACGCGCGCGCGCGCGCACGCACGCACGCACGCACGCACGCGCGCACACACACACACACACACACACACACACACACACACACACACACACAGTTGGCAATTATCAATGTTTGACTGTACGGACGAACTTGTTCGGGGTGCTATTAATACAATAAAATGTAATGGAATGTGTCGCGCTACGAAAGTGTAAATTAATGTACTGCCTAATTAATGTAATGTAATCCAACGCCTTCTCTCTCTCCCTCTTTCCCCCCTCTTACTCTCTCTCTCTCTCTCTCTCTCTCTCTCTCTCTCTCTCTCTCTCTCTCTCTCTCTCTCTCTCTCTCTCTCTCTCTCTCTCTCTCTCTCTCTCTCTCTCTCTCTCTCTCTCTCTCTCTCTCTCTAGTCTTAGTCTTAGTATTAAACGCGTAGTCTTAGTCGCTTAGTGTTAAACTTATTCTCATTCTCGCTCTATTTTTCCTCTTTTTTTTCTGTGATAAAAAAAAACAAAACTTTATAATTATATGTTATACCTCTTCTAAGAGTACCTTTGTGTGTCTTGTTATATTGTTCAACTCTACGCTCTGTGTGTCACGTTATTTTATTGGTCCACTAGTCCTGTCCTTTTTATCCGGGGCTCTCGATTCGCTACAGTTATCATATTAATACTGGGGATACGCGTATATGTCTTACCAACTTGTTCAACTCTCTGAGTGAAGTTATTTCACTGGTCCGCTAGATCTGTTGTGTTGTCCGGAGCTCTCGACTCTATACTATTATCATATCAATACTGGGGGTACGCGTATATGTCTTACCAACTTGTTCAACTCTCTGAGTCAAGTCATTTCACTGGTCCACTAGATCTGTTGTGTTGTCGGAGCTCTCGACTCGATACTACTATCAACCCACCCCACACAGAGACACTTCCTGGTTGTGTAGACATGAAATATGTGTGTGTGTGTGTGTGTGTGTGTGTGTGTGTGTGTGTGTGTGTGTGTGTGTGTGTGTGTGTGTGTGTGTGTGTGTGTGTGTGTTTATGTTCCAGTAAAATTGATATGTGCGTGGAGGCTCATGTGTGTTCGTGTTATATTGTGATCATGCGCATGCGCAGCTACGCATGGATTTTGTACATATTACACACACACACACACACACACACACACACAACTATCCATCTGTGTTTCTCTCTCTCTCTCTCTCTCTCTCTCTCTCTCTCTCTCTCTCTCTCTCTCTCTCTCTCTCTCTCTCTCTCTCTCTCTCTCTCTCTCTCTCTCTCTCTCTCATAGGCCGGGTTCACATTAAACGCGGTAAGTTCCGTACGGAAAACCCTAAATAAGTGGAAGAAAGAAGGGTACAAGTTTACGCATATAGGGGAAATTCGGACACGTGCGCAAATCTTTTCCCTTATTTTTTCCACTTATTTAGGGATTGCGCACGGGTTTCCGCATAGAATATCCGCTCATATGACATTGTGTACTCGGCCTAGCTTGCAAGTTGTTTGCGTCACGCGTGGTGCATCAGTGGGTGCAACAGTCCACGCACAACGACAAAAAGACTGGAGATATCGGATAGAGTGATATTGGGGGTGGGGGGGGGGGGGGGGTGGGGGGGGGGGGGGGGGGGGGGGGGGGGGGGGGGGTAGGGACAGAATGCCTTGGGACTTGGGGTGGGGTGCCGGGGATGGGAGGGGGAGGGGGTGGGGGGTAGGGCAAGGTGAAGTTGACTAACAGTGACGGGTTTTATTTGAGCACAGAAGCCTGGCTGACGTGCTTACTAGTGGGTTGGTTTCTGTGTTATAGGTGTTTACTGTGTGATATTATTTTTGTGTGTGTTACGTGGTGTGGCGTGCTATAATTGTATTTAGCCTTGAGGGAAAAAAACCACACCTGTTCACGTTGAGAGCAACCGTCCCTAGATCTTATACAGCTTTGTAAGAAAGAGTTTCGCGAAAAAGGAAAAACAAATAGTGCCATTTCAGCATAACAAAAATATTTCAAGAAAATCACATAATCCAAGTCGTTTCAGAAAGAAACTATTTTTTTAAGAAAAACTATCCAGTCTATGCGAATAATGAAATATTATGCTAAGAAAATAAACTGTCAATAATAATAATAGTACATTTATATAGCGCTTTACCTCAGATGAGCCCAAGGCGCTTTACAATCAATTATTCATCAACAGACAACAAAAACAACATTCAAGAGTGACACCAACCAGATTATAACAGGCGATTTACTGGCTTGACATTAATCAAAAGAAAGCAATAAGTAGAACAACAACAGCAACAGCAACAACGACAACGACAACCACAAGAACATCATCAAGAACAAACGTGTGCAGTGTCCATGTAGTGTACGCAAAGGAACATATAATACACCAAACACAGTCGTGAACACAACCCCCATCGAGAGAACCAACGCATACGAACTTGAAAGACCGATTGCCCAGAAAATGCATGGAATGAGCGATTGATAGTCGAGAGCGTGTGGACAAATAAACGACTGGGAAAACTGGATAAATCTGACTCTATTAAAGGTAATGCAACCCGTTGTGTGACTGTGGAAGTATGCAATGTCTTTGGTTTAGTTAGAATTGTTAGTCTTGACCTAAGTTATAATTGGGGTCTACGAATGCAGTAAGAGATCATACGGGTCTTAGATATATTTTCCAATTCGTTACTTGTTCATCTACGTTTTGTTGGGCAGCCTCCTATCTCTTTTACTTTCTCTTTTCGCATTCAGTTTTCTTGTGTTTATTCCTCGGATGATTTTCTACAGTAATGGAAAATCATGGTACAGTTTAGTCTCTTGTGGAAGACCATGACTCTCGAACGAGGGGTCATTTGCACCGGCTCTGGTGCTGCAGCCAAAGGGATGGGCTGGCCTTTGGGG
>CM065697.1:49422391-49429891 GCA_017654935.2 Phymorhynchus buccinoides
AATCGCCGTTTTGACGGTTTGATATCTAGCAAACCAGAGCAAAGTGAGTGTTCCGATCCTTGAAAAGGCTGTCTTTCTGGTGATCTCGACGTGTTTCTTGCAAACATCATCCGTCAGGGTCCACCTTTACGGAATCCGAATTGGAAAAGTTGCATAATATGTAGTAGTCGGACAGTATTGCACAACGACATAATAAAAGACGTGTGCCCACCTGCTAACACGTTATTCTGTCTGTCTGTCTGTTGTTCTCAGAATCCTTACAACTATCAGACACGGCGGACCTCTGTCGGATGTCTCAGTACAAACTGCAGTCGACCTCTGACCCCATCCTTCATGGCGACCGTCACCTTGGCGATGACCCCACTGACGTCATGTACACGGAGCTGACCAATCACTATCGAGAGTTCAGCCCCGGGGGCTCGACAGGAGATTGCGGCTTCGAACCCGAGTCATCGGGTGAGTTGGGCAGGCGCTCTGGTTTGAATGTCGTCTCTGTGTGTGTCTCCGTCTGACATCTCTCCATCTTTAGGTATACCCTGATTGAAACCCGAGGAACACATAGAGATCAAATGGTGTGTGAGGTGGGGCGGGAGCATAGAGACGGGGACGAGTTGAGGGTACATCGAAATGGCCCTGCTACTGATGATGATGATCATGATGATGATGACTAGACGACGATAACTCTGACAGCGACAATGACGACAACGAAGCACGAGGATGCACTTGACGGCTACGGTGACTACGTTCATGATAATGATGACGACGACGATGACGATGCTGATGATGCTGATAATGACGACGATTGGCCTACTATGCGACAAAAACGTTGACGATACTGATAATGACGATGATGATGATGCAGATGATGGTGATAATGACGACGATTAGCTTACTATGCGACAAAGACGTTGACGATTCTGATAAAGACGATGATGTTGACGACGATGTTGACGACGATGACGTTGACGATACTGATAATGACGATGATGTTGACGACGATGTTGACGACGATGACGTTGACGATACTGATAATGACGATGATGTTGACGACGATGTTGACGACGATGACGTTGACGATACTGATAATGACGATGATGTTGACGACGATGTTGACGACGATGACGTTGACGATACTGATAATGACGATGATGTTGACGACGATGTTGACGACGATGACGGTGACGATACCGATAATGACGATGATGTTGACGACGATGTTGACGACGATGACGGTGACGATACTGATAATGACGATGATGTTGACGACGATGTTGACGACGATGACGGTGACGATACTGATAATGACGATGCTGCTGGTTGTCCTCCATCATACCAGCAGATAATAGCAGAAGCAAGGAAAGCGGAAGACAATCTTCAACTTCTACAGAGCAGTGGGAATCCATCGCTGAATGTAGCACCAATTCCATAGCATGACAAGCGTGTATCTAATGATGATGATGATGGTGATGCTATTTTTTTTTATTGAACTTTTGTTTACAGTTTACAATTTTTTAGAACACAATCAAACAACATTACTAAATATATTAAAGAAACACAAATCAAACGTTCACAACCCCTCAACAACCCAATACACATATAATCAACAACAAAGTTTTCCTGTGTGTGTTGTTGAGAGAGAGAGAGAGAGAGAGAGAGAGAGAGAGAGAGAGAGAGAGAGAGAGAGAGAGAGAGAGAGAGAGAGAGAGAGAGAGAGAGAGAGAGAGAGAGAGAGAGAGAGAGAGAGAGAGAGAGAGAGAGAGAGAGAGAGAGAGAGAGAGAGAGAGAGAGAGAGAGAGAGAGAGAGAGAGAGAGAGAGAGAGAGAGAGAGAGAGAGAGAGAGAGAGAGAGAGAGAGAGAGAGAGAGTGGCGGTTGGATGTATGTGCTCATCTACTTTCTTTTCTTTCATCATTATGTACAATATGATGGCCTCAACTACAAACATTACATTGACTATGTAGACTATGATCAACATTGTTGTTGTGAACATGGCATGTTTTCAGACATAAGATTATGATGATGATGATGATGATGATGATGTTGATGATGATGCTGACGACGACGACGATGATGATGATGATGCTGATGATGATGATGCTGCTGCTGATGATGATGATGATGATGATGATGATGTCATCGTGACACTCATTGTCAGCAGACAGCAGTGGCAGTGACAGTGGCCTGGAGTCCCCCACCTCAGCAGTGCACTGGGAGTCCATCGCAGAATGCAGCGCCATCTCCTTCGCCATTGACCACGAGGGACCCCTGCCTCCCGTGTCCGACATCTTCAACCACAGGCTGCACAAGGTACACCCCGAATAGGAATAGTTTGGAAATGATTAACCCTTTCACCGCCAAAGTCGCATTTTAGGACCACAGTGATTTAACACCTATGTCACTAAAAGGCATCAAATTGGGGTTTATAATCCAAAGACCCTATTGTCTTAGTTTTGGGAAGTAAGGATAGACCTTATGTTATATATGTCACAGGAGAATCCCCAATACTGCAGATGGATTTTGTTCTCTACCCAGGTAAATTTAATGGAAACATTTTGGGCTAAAATATGGCTGGCGGTGAAAGGGTTAAGGGGCGTAATTTCATGGTGTGTGGGAGTGATCTTGCCTAATTCAATCGGTCAAACGGGGGAAGTCACTCTACCATCAGTTCTCGTAGCCTATCGACTCGTGTGTTTGAGCAGACATACAGCACTTAGAACACCGTGCGTCATTTTTCTAAAAACATGTCAAGTATATTTTGACGTCACATTTTGCAAGTTCTCTCAATTTGTGGATACTGGACGCCCCTAATGTTTCAAAAAAAATGTTTGCAAATCGCCGACTCGCATCCTGCGGTTTCAAGCTTCGATGCCATTGTTGCATTGTTGCTATGGTGTTTGACCGAGTAATGGAGGTAACCAACTCTAATGTTCACGAAGTGCTCTCGCCTAGTTTGTCCCCCCGAAAATCGTCTATTGGGTTTGTTTCCTTTACGTGTAGGTACCTTATAGTCACAGAGGTGTCTCTGTGAAATTCGGGTTTCTCCCACCTGGAGAGCGCGTCGCAGCCAGAGGCGCGCCACCCAATTGTTTGTATTTTTTGCATGCGAATTTCGTGGGTCTGATGAGGAAGGAAAGGGTGGGTGGGTAAATTTTAACCAAATGACAACTTTTTCGTTGCCACTGGGATGAACGTGTGCTGGGCACACGGGACCTCGGTTTATCGTCTCATCCGAAAGACTCCACGTTCAGACCCGTAAGGCCTAGTGCAAAGTGAGAGGAAAAAACCCCTGCACCCAGGTTCGAACTCGGGTTTACTTGACACGAGACGAACGCGTTCCCTCTGTGCCAGTCTACCCCACAGACTGGCTGCTGTTGTTGGTGGCGATGATTACCAGTCGCGAAGCGAAGCTGGCATTGTTTTCAGTTGGTCCAAACAAAATGTTTGTTTGTCTGTCTGTCTGTTTGTCTGGGACAGCGATAACTCGACAACGCTTGGATATATCAACATGAAAATTTCCAGGTGGATACTAGGGGTCAAAAGCTTGGACAAGTTCGAATTTGGGCAAAATCGGGTTAGCGGTTAAGGGTTTAGGTTAAGATTAGGGTTAGGGTTAGGGGTGTAGCGTGTGTCGCGACTGGGTCAGTTTACGCAAGTACTCTAGTTGTTGGTTGTTGCTCTTTATTGACCCGAATATTGTTATACTTAGTTAGCCCTTTGCTCAACATGGCTTTTCATTATCATTGGTTGACATTAGCCTGTAGTAGGGGCCAACAGTAACACGAGAGTTGTACAATAGATGGTTTTCTACAGCGATGGAAAATCACGGTACAGTTTAAGTCTCTTGTGGAAGACTATGACTCTCAAATGAGGGGGGGCCTTTGCACCGGCTCTAGTGCTGCAGCCAGAGGGATGGGTTGGAATTGGGGACCTTCCCCAACGCTAACAGACCTCAAATCCCTTGGGCCGAGAGAGTGGAGATGTACCCTGGGCAAGGCATCTCCACCATAAACAAATTCTAACCCAGCCCGCCGGAATAGCATCTACCCACTCTGCTATCCGGCAGAGTGTTCGTAAATGACTGAGTGACATTGATATATGCATACATACATTCCTGAATGTAGTGGAATACCCATAGCCATAGATCTTCACCAACCTCTTTCGCCCATGTCTGACATGTCCACCCATAGACCGCATAAGATGCAATATCTCGACCCCTCCTTCCTTGACCCATGTGACCGCAGGTCGAGATAACAGTAAGTCATAATTATAACGTTATATTCGCATCTGAGCTTCGCGGAAGGATACAATCACATTTGATGTGAACGAAAGCAGACGACCAAAACTGGCAAAATGAAGCGTTTTGCGACAATTTCAGATGACGAAAAAATACGCAAAAAAACAACTATTAACACCAAACATAAATATTTGAAAACTTCTCAGAATCAGTGGAACTTAATTTCGTTGCGCATGAACATGCAGATGAGAACGTCAGTGGGCCTGTGCTTGCAATGCAGGTGTGGCGGTGCATTTTTACCTCTATGAGATAAGTAGTCCCAGCCGGAAGTAGTCCTAGCGTAGCCAATCAGAATCGTTTGTTTGTTCGCCATTGTGAATTTTACGAAACTAAGTGCATGGATTTGTGCATCGATTTCTCGGCAAATATGTAGATTTACACCCTACTGCTCTATTTCTTGGTTCTTTCCGTGGTTAGGGATAGGGATAGGGTTAGGGTTAGGGATAGGGTTAGGGTTAGATGGGTACAGTTCGCATGCGAGAGGTAGATATTTAATGACAGGTACTTATTTATCACAACACAGGCAGTAGATCTAGCTTAGTCAGTATTTCGTTTCAATAACTATAAACTGCATTTGAAACCGTCGAGATATATGTCATCTAGATCTGGCTTTCGAATATTGGTTTTGGTTGGAACTCGAGAAGTTTTTATCGCAAGATGACGTATATTGTTGTTTCACAGCTACAGCAAAGTTTGACATCTATTTTGTTGTTGAAAAATAAGGCGAGGAAAAAGGGTACCCGGGAGTAGGTCAGATCGACATTTCGCGCGAGCTAAAGGAAGGGCAATAACACTTATATGTATAGATATCATAATAATTAAAGAAAAGAGTCCATATGTGACAGTGCATGGGAAAAACAGACATAATGGAATTTTGGCATACATTGAGATTTTGATTTTTTCATGGTGGAGCAAAGATCCCTCGTTAATACACAGAAAACCGAATTGAGTTATTTTGTGCATTTGTTTTTATATTTCATAATTATTTGAAGTCTGGCTTTCGAAGTGGATCATTAGCAGAAATTGGGCATAGAAGATACAACTTTGCCTCTTTGTTGCTATTGACTTGATTTACAAAACAATCAAGTCAAAACAGAAATAATTCAAATTTTCGTTTATGTTGTGGATGCTGATAGAACACATACAAATAGACATAAATATGCTCTAAATAGAAATTGATAATTTGGGGGTTGTTGACTATTTATTGGCTTATCCTAAAAACATTCTGAGCGACTAATGTAGGTTTTCCCATGCCCAATGTTTGTATTTTCATTTAATACGCTGTGAAGTTATTGTTGTTATTAAGGACATGGAAAAGCGCTGATTCTTTCCATTAAGTTTTCGTATTGTTGACATTTCTCATTGACGATTATTTAAAAATTATTTTAACCAGAATTTAATCGTCAATTTCAGGATGACTATGCTGACCTATACTGCCACCGTCCCAACATCCCTCTCTTCATCAAAGCTGAACGCATCGACCCACCAACAAACTCCGAAGGGGACGATAACTCCTTAGACTCCTCCTTCCCGCCCTCCCTCCCCTCCCTTTCCTCCTCCTCCCCCTCCCCTACCCACCACCACCCCCATCCCCACCACCATCACCATCAGCAGCAGCACCATCTCTCCTACACCACCCTCCAGCCCCACCAACCCATGTTGCTTTCAAACGTCGTTACCCCTACCCCTTCCATTAGCGCCACCACTACTACGGCTACAACTACAACCAACAACAGCAATTACCATGACTACACCACGACCGCTGCTACGCCTACGGAAGGAAAAGAAAAAGAAAAAGAACAGAGGAGGGAAGGGGAGAGAATGGACTGGATGGAAGAGCGTTCCTTGAAGTCGGGGCACCACCATAGAGGAGGCCAGGAGAGTGGGGACAGGTCGGAGGGAGAGAAGGGGAATGGTGGGCAGAGGAAGAAACCTGGAAGAAAGAAGGGACAAGGTTGGTTTTTGCATTGTTTGATAATATTGGTGTGTGTGTGTGTATGCGCGTGCGCGTGTGCGTGTGTGCGTGTGTGTGTGTGTGTGTAGTCAGTCAAGTCAAGTCAAGTCAACATGATCTGTGTTGCGTGCGATACAGGAATAAGCTTGACAGCTTCTCAGAAAGAAAAGTAACAACAAAGCAAATCGAAAAATAACTCAACGTGCAAAACAGAATGTGCAAAGGTGGTGCATAATCCCATAACCATAAATAACTGTTGTATAGAGTGGTTCGCGAGAGAGCTTCAAGAGAGAGAGAGAGAGAGAGACGAAGAGAGAGACATTAAGAGCTCGAGAGAGAGGAGAGAGAAATGGTACAGACTGTATAAAGGAACGGGAGTTTGAAGTGAAAAATGAGACAGAGGGAGGTGGGGGGGGGGGGGGGGGGGGCCCAGAGACATGGGTTAAACTGGAAGGTCTTCCCCTATGGAGTTCATTTTGAAAATACAAAAGATCTGTAAAAGGACATGTTATCGAATAGGTGCTCATCTCCTAAAGTTTGCGAGTCTAATTGATAGGGTGCCAACATATAAGTTTAAGTGCTTTCATAAAGACTTGAAATTTATCAACCATGAGGAATGGTGCCAGCAAAGGAACTATAGTATAAGTGCCCCGCTTTGTACATCGATTTCTCGGCAAATATGTAGATTTACACCCTCCCCCTCTTCCCATTGGTCCTTTCCGTGGTTAGGGATAGGGTTAGGGTTAGGGATAGGGTTAGGGTTAGATGGTCTTTTCTTTTGCCACAAGCATCTGTTTTTTTTGGGTCAAAATCATCTTTTTTTTAGCATTAAATCGCTGCCATTTTAAATGTCTGTCTTGAGGGACATTATTTGAAATTAAAAGATAAATTGTGTATGTGTGTGTATGTGACCACACTGTGTGTGTTCACCTAACGTGATAATAAAGTGTGTTTGTGTGTGTGCGTGTGTGACGTGTGCGTGACCGTGTGCGTGTGCGTGCGCGCTCGCGCGCGTGTGTGCCTGCTTATTTCTCTGTGTGTTTGCATGTTTTACCGTGAGCCACTATGTGCACGTGTGTACCCATGTGCTCGGTGGTGCATAATCCCAGAACCATAATGCGGTGTTGTATGCGCGTTCGCGTGTACGCTTCATGCATGTTTGTGCACAGACATCCGTACGCAACCACACGCACCTGTATGTGTTTCTGTATTGATGGGGCAACCTTGGCTTTGGTGTCTATAGTTCATTTTGAA
>CM065697.1:49444891-49452391 GCA_017654935.2 Phymorhynchus buccinoides
CCGGCCAAAAGCCATATGGGACATTTAAATGGCTTTACATATTATGCTGTACGTCCTCCCGGCCAAAAGCCATATGGGACATTTAAATGGCTTTACATATTATGCTGTACGTCCTCCCGGCCAAAGCCATATGGGACATTTAAATGGCTTTACATATTATGCTGTACGTCCTCCCGGCCAAAGCCATATGGGACATTTAAATGGCTTTACATATTTTGCTGTACGTCCTCCCGGCCAAAAGCCATATGGGACATTTAAATGGCTTTACATATTATGCTGTACGTCCTCCCGGCCAAAGCCATATGGGACATTTAAATGGCTTTACATATTATGCTGTACGTCCTCCCGGCCAAAGCCATATGGGACATTTAAATGGCTTTTAACACTGATCGGTATTAGTAGCCTGAAGGTTCGGATATTATTGGTTGGTTGGTTGGCTTACCCTGGCTAAAAGACTCCAGGGATCATCCCAACAGCGATAAGCACTTGAACACTATGGTACAAATGCATCAGCTAGGGATGAGAACAGTACGTGTGTGACCGTTTTTGATTACCCCGCCATGTGGGCAGCCACACTCCGTCTTCGGGGGATTTTAGACTGATGATGTTATGCTGGGAGCTTGTCATGGCTTAAGACAATCCCCGCACAACCATTCAGAGCATAGCAACATTTTGATGTAGCCTTGGCGTTCTAGCTTATGTCAACTGGTCGGACACAGCCTCATGCCAAGGCATTGGGCTATTATGTAATACAGATGTATATTGAAACGTGTACAATATGCGATGTTTTAATAGCACTAGAAAACCATTGCAAAATGTTAGTTCTTTTTCTTTGAAGGACTATTGTAATGGCTTGGAGTCAACACGGACTATCTTTATATTGACGTATTATTGGACTTATTACAAAAACTAATTACTTGTATCAAACAATGACTGCAGTAATATAAAAAGGGGGTTTTGCTTTTTATATTTCAGCAGTATTTTTTTTACAAGTTATTAGTTTTCGTAATACGTTCAATAATATGTCAATATGTCCGTTTGGACTCCAAGCCAATTGATGAATTTGTTCTTACGTTAGGGATGTTTTCTTTCCCCCGGGCTGTGCGGGTTGGCCTTGGTTGTCGACGGGGCTATAATTTTAATATGAATCTAATATATATATATATATATCTCTCTCTCTCTAACTCTCTCTCTCTCTCTCTCACTCTCTTTAACTCTCTCTCTCTCTCTCTCTGTCTCTCTCTCTCTCTCTCTCTCTCTCTCTCTCATTCTCTCTCTCTCACTCTCTTTAACTCTCTCTGTCTCTCTCTCTCTCTCTCTCTCTCTCTCTCTCTCTCTCTCTCTCTGTCTCTCTCTCTCTCTCTCTCTCTCTCTCTCTCTCTCTCTCTAACTCTCTCACTCTCTCTCTCTCTCTTTAACTCTCTCTCTCTCTGTCTCTCTCTCTCTCTCTCTCTCTCTCTCTCTCTCACTCTCTTTAACTCTCTCTGTCTCTCTCTCTCTCTCTCTCTCTCTCTCTCTGTCTCTCTCTCTCTCTCTCTCTCTCTCTCTCTCTCTCTCTCTCTCTCTCTCTCTCTCTCTCTCTCTCTCTCTCTCTCTCTCTCTCTCTCTCTCTCTCTCGCTCTCTCTCAAACTGTCAAAGTTCTCACTGAGCACATGGGACATTGCCAGCAGTTCGTTCCCTTCCAGAACATCATCAGCATTCTCTGTGGAAAGAAAAAGACAACACATCATTATTAGTGAGCAGGTGTACCTAGCAGATCTGCCTCCTCCTCCTCCTCTTCCTCCTCCTCCTCTTCATCAGGTGGCTCTGAGCTTGTGGCGACGCGCATTCCAAGCGGGAGCGGCCCGAATTTCAGAGAGAAAAGTCTTCGTGACTAGGATATACCAAAATGCCAATCATCTGGTCTGATTAAGTCATCTATCCCCCCCCCCCCCCCCCCCCCCCTGTCCAGCTTATCGTTCTGTCATTGTTGTCGTATTCTATTTACGTCAATCAATTCATTTAAAACTAAGCTAGTAGGAAACACAAAAGGCTGTGTTTCTTAAGCACACGCAACTCTCTCTCTCTCTCTCTCTCTCTCTCTCTCTCTCTCTCTCTCTCTCTCTCTCTCTCTCTCTCTCTCTCTCTCTCTCTCTCTCTCTCTCTCTCTCTCTCTCTCTCTCTCGTCCCCTCTCTCGCTTTCTTTCTCTTTATCAAACATTTAATAACAAAGAAAAACACAGTACTACACAAACAAATACACAACAAATGCAGAGTGAAGTTATTTTATTGACGAGACAAAACAGAACATGCAATATTTCAACACAAATGTCCTTTTCAAACAACATAGACAACACAACAATACTTCCCCTCTCCACTGTCGAGCAGTTTCCAAACACACACAAACAAACAACAAAGCAAAAACCACTGACCATCCAAGGCTTTGAAATGCTTGTCCATGCCTTCTCTGGTCAGTCCATCCGTGCTTGATCCCTCTGCTACCGTCTTCATGATGAGCAGCTCACAGTGGTCAGGCCCTCTCTTGACCAGTTTCCTGTCCGGCCAGTTAAAGAGGATGTCCACAGCTTTGCGTATTGGTAGGGCTCCCGCGTTGGTGTCTTCGGTGTCATCGTCGTGAATCTGTCCCAATTTCAATTTCTATGATCTTGTTGTTCTTGTTGTTGCTTGCTTTGTTCGTGCACATTTTGCATGCTATCATTTTCATGATCATGTTCTGTTCCAGTCTCTTATTACTTGTGGTAGCCAATATTGTATAATCTACTTGCGTTTGAGCGCCTTGTATAAGCTTTGAGCTTGTTGTGCTCGTTCTCATTTGTTTATGCTGCTGCTTTACTATGTGATACTCAATAATATATTTTTTTTCGTTTGAACCAAACTGTTCCTAGGCAATGACAACAGCTGTCAGTGTTATTAGTTATAGCAGGCATGAGGGTTAGCCGCACGTCCACTAAAATCGCACGACTGTACGATACGATTCGATCACGTGGTCTCCAAGAACAAATGTGATGATTGATGCATCGAGATCACGTGATCGAATTGTATTTTACAGTCGTGTGATTTTAGTGGACGTGTGGCTGGCCCTTGGTGATACACGAAAGGAGGAATAGGAGGAAATAAAGTAAAGGAGGAGAAAGATAATGAGAAGGAGGAGGAAGAAGTTCGGAGAGGAGGAGGAAGAGGAGAAGGAGGATAAAGAAAGGAGGAAAACGTAAAGAAAAGAGAAAAAAAAGGAAGAAGAAAAAGGAAGAAGAAGAAGAAGAAGAAGAAGAAGAAGAAGAAGAAGAAGAAGAAGAAGAAGAAGAAGAAGAAGAAGAAGAAGAAGAAGGAGGACGAGAAAAATAATAATAATAAGAATTAAAGAAATAAAGAAAGGAAGGAAGGAAGAAAGAAGAAGAAGAATAACAAAAACAACAACAAAAATCGTGTTTGTAACTCTGTTGAAAGAGAGAGAGAGAGAGAGAGAGAGAGAGAGAGAGAGAGAGAGAGAGAGAGAGAGAGAGAGAGAGAGAGAGGCAATGGAGAGAGGGAGTGAGAGAGGGAGAGAGAGAGGGGGAGAGAGAGAGAGAGGGAGAGAGAGAGAGAGAGAGGAGAGGGGAGAGAGAGAGAGAGAGAGAGGAGAGAGAGAGAGAGAGAGAGAGAGAGAGAGAGAGAGAGAGAAAGAAAGAGAGAAAGAAAGAGAGAGGCAATGAGAGGTACCTGACGTAAGCTGTCTGCAGTAGACATAAACACAGCAAAACTCAGCACCAGTGCCAGAGTGATTCTGTAGCAACTCATCTGTGAACATACGGAATACATATGAACAAACATAAAATAAAACAACAAAAAATAGAAGCAATGAAAGAAACTAATGAAAGAACGTTACAAATAAATCAATAAATAATGCGTCAACCAATCAATCAATCAATTAATAACACCCCCTCGAAAAAAAAAATCCATCTGCGACCTGATTCTGACCATGTCTGTAATGCATGATTCTCGTGACATTCTTCTGATTAAAACATAATTCTACTATTATTCGTTCACTGTATTCATGTAGACCCTAATAGACGAATGGAATAGAGTGGCACAGAGGTAACGCGCTCGCCTCGTATGCAATAAACCCGAGTTCGAACCTGGGTACAGGGGATTTTTTTTCCTCTCACTCTGCACTAGGCCTTACGGTCTGAACGTGGAGTCTTTCGGATGAGACGATAAACCGAGGTCCCGTGTGCCCATGCACTTAGCACACGTTAATCCCCAGTGGCAACGAAAAAGTTGTCATTTGGTCAAAATGTACCCCCACCCCCTTTCCCTCCTGATCAGTCACACAAAAATCGCTTACAAATTAAAAAAAAAAAATGAGTGGCGCGCCTCTTGCTGCGACGCGCTCACCAGGTGGGAGCAGCCCGAATTTTACAGAGAAGCCTCTGTGAGTATAAAGTACCAAATACTGATACTAATACATAACATGGCTGATTGAAAAACAAATCAAACAACAACAACAACAACAAACAACAAACAAAACCGCAACAACAACAACAAAAACAAATATTTCATCAGATTAGTGTACGGGGGGGTGAGGGGTGGGGAGTGGGGGGGGGGGGGGGGGGGAGGGGTGTACAAAACTGGTAGTATTTCATTGGATTCGCTTAGACAGTAGAATTTCACGAGAATCATGCCTGCCTCAAAGAATGTGACAGTCGGATCGCGATCGGATTGAATCGTTTGCAGTGTGTCGGTTCCTTTAACATGTGCTCATAGAAGACAATCAGTGGCCAGGGTGTATCACCATTCTTGGCCAAGAGGACGTCTGGAGGGCAACTGGCGTTAGGGAGGGTCATCAAAGCCCCCCCCCCACGTCACGTGTCACATTCCCTCTTATGCTAGGAAGATTTCTTAAGATTCCTTACCAGCTATTAGAGGGAAAACACGTGAAAGTCGTGCTTTTAACACGTGACGTGGGGGGTCTTTAAGGCCGTGTACACACATAAGCGGATATTCCGTTCGGAAACCCGTGCGCAATTCATAAATAAGTGAAACAAAGACGGGAACAGATTTGCGCACGTGTCCGAATTTTCCCTATGTGCGTACATTTTGTATCCTTCTTTCTTCCACTTATTTAGGGTTTTTTGTACGGAACTTACGCGTCTAATGTGAACCCGGTTTTAAGGGGCACACTGTCAGGTGAGGGTTTTTTCAAGAAACACGTCGAGATCACCAGGAAAACGCCCTTTACAGAGATCGCAACACTCACTTTGCTCTGGTTTCCTAGAAATCAAACCGTCAATTCCTCCTTGGCGGAAGTCAAATTCGTCCAATGAAAGAGAAGGCACGTGGCTTCTCTTTTCTAATGGCCGCCTGAGTTAAACCAAATCGTTTGCACGAAATTTCCTCAATACAAGCCTTTTAATACAGTTTTGATACAGTTTACCAAAAGGAGTTTCAGGAGGTTCGCTCACAACAAAGGAAATAGCTCCAATTTTTTTTTACTGCACTAAAAAAAAAAAAAAAGCCTTCAGTCACTCTCAGTGGCCTCCACCCACGCCGTCCAAAATGACTTCTTTCTCCGGTACCTCCGCCAAGGAGGAATAGCCGTTTTGACGGTTTTATTTTTTCTAGGAAACCACAGCAAAGTGAGTGTTCCGATCCTTGGAAAGGCTGTCTTTCTGGTGACCTCGACGTGTTTCTTGCAAAAACTCATCCGTCAGTGTGCCCCTTTAAAGGTAAACAAATCCAGAAGGCCTCAGCACTCACAATCAGCGCAATGCTTCACAGTGCCAGAGCTATAGTCTTTCACGACAGACTCGGATCTATTCACATTTTCTTAGTTTGTTCCCATAGAAACAGAACACTCTTGGCAATTTTGTTCTCATCAAATTGAGGCTAATCCCGGACAGCTTTAACCCTTTCACCGCCAGCCATATTTCAGCAAAAATATTCCATTACATTTACCTGGGTAGAGAACAAAATCCACCTGCAGTATAGGTGATTCTTATGTGATATATCTAAAATAAGGTCTATCCTTACTTCCCAAAACTAAGACAACAGGGTCTTTGGATAATAGACCCCAATGTGATGCCTTTTAGTGACATAGGTGTTAAATCACTGTAGTGCTAAAATGTGACTTGGGGTTAAACAAACATCTACTATAGGTCATCGGGTGCATACGGAAATCCAACAACTGTCTCAAAGCTTTGGCTTAGAAAGAGTACATACAAATCTGAAAATATAAACAAAGACATAACATGATTGCTGTTGTAGCAGATGGTTGCATAAAACACTGAAAATACAAATGATTACCATTGCATTTGAATAGTAGCTGGTTGTACAAAACACTGAAAATACAAATGATTACCATTGCATTTGAATAGTAGCTGGTTGTACAAAACACTGAAAATACAAATGATTACCATTGCATTTGAATAGTAGCTGGTTGTACATAACACATTGAAAATACAAATGATTACCATTGCATTTGAATAGTAGCTGGTTGTACATAACACATTGAAAATACAAATGATTACCATTGCATTTGAATAGTAGCTGGTTGTACAAAACACATTGAAAATACAAATGATTACCATTGCATTTGAATAGTAGTTGGTTGTACATAACACATTGAAAATACAAATGATTACCATTGCATTTGAATAGTAGCTGGTTGTACATAACACATTGAAAATACAAATGATTACCATTGCATTTGAATAGTAGCTGGTTGTACATAACACATTGAAAATACAAATGATTACCATTGCATTTGAATAGTAGCTGGTTGTACAAAACACTGAAAATACAAATGATTACCATTGCATTTGAATAGTAGTTGATTGTACATAACACATTGAAAATACAAATAATTACCATTGTATTTGTAGTAACTGGTTGTACAAAAAACATTGAAAAGACAAATAATTACCATTGCATTTGCATAGTAGTTGATTGTACATAACACATTGAAAATACAAATAATTACCATTGCATTTGTAGTAACTGGTTGTACAAAAAACATTGAAAAGACAAATAATTACCATTGCATTTGCATAGTAGTTGACTGTACATAACACATTGAAAATACAAATAATTACCATTGTATTTGTACAAGCTGGTTGTACAAAAAACATTGAAAATACAAATGATTACCATTGTATTTGTAGTAACTGGTTGTACAAAAAACATTGAAAATACAAATGATTACCATTGTATTTGAATAGTAGCTGGTTGCACAAAACGCATTGAAAATACAAATAATTACCATTGCATTTGCATAGTAGTTGATTGTACATAACACATTGAAAATACAAATAATTACCATAGTATTTGTAGTAACTGGTTGTACAAAAAACATTGAAAATACAAATAATTACCATTGCATTTGCATAGTAGTTGATTGTACATAACACATTGAAAATACAAATAATTACCATAGTATTTGTAGTAGCTGGTTGTACAAAAACATTGACAATACAAATGATTACCATTGTATTTGTAGTAACTGGTTGTACAAAAAACATTGAAAA
>CM065697.1:49457391-49459891 GCA_017654935.2 Phymorhynchus buccinoides
CACTCACCTTCAACCTCTCTGCCCACAAACACCATCACAGTTCACTCACCTTCAACCTCTCTGCTCACAAACACCATCACAGTTCACTCACCTTCAACCTCTCTGCTCACAAACACCATCACAGTTCACTCACCTTCAACCTCTCTGCTCACAAACACCATCACAGTTCACTCACCTTCAACCTCTCTGCTCACAAACACCATCACAGTTCACTCACCTTCAACCTCTCTGCTCACAAACACCATCACAGTTCACTCACCTTCAACCTCTCTGCTCACAAGCACCATCACAGTTCACTCACCTTCAACCTCTCTGCTCACAAGCACAGTCACAGTTCACTCACCTTCAACCTCTCTGCTCACAAGCACCATCACAGTTCACTCACCTTCAACCTCTCTGCTCACAAGCACAGTCACAGTTCACTCACCTTCAACCTCTCTGCTCACAAACACCATCACAATTCACTCACCTTCAACCTCTCTGCTCACAAACACCATCACAATTCACTCACCTTCAACCTCTCTGCTCACAAACACAGTCACAATTCACTCACCTTCAACCTCTCTGCTCACAAACACAGTCACAATTCACTCACCTTCAACCTCTCTGCTCACAAACACCGTCACAGTTCACTCACCTTCAACCTCTCTGCTCACAAACACCATCACAATTCACTCACCTTCAACCTCTCTGCTCACAAACACAGTCACAATTCACTCACCTTCAACCTCTCTGCTCACAAGCACCATCACAATTAACTCACCTTCAACCTCTCTGCTCACAAGCACAGTCACAGTTCACTCACCTTCAACCTCTCTGCTCACAAGCACCATCACAATTAACTCACCTTCAACCTCTCTGCTCACAAACACAGTCACAATTCACTCACCGTCCAGCGTTTCAAAATGGCTGTCCAGTATCTCTCTGGGCAGGCCTTTGGCGATCCCACCTCGAAGCAGACCCATGCACTTTCCTGCAGTGCTCGTGCCCTCTAAACTCAGTCCAGATGCACCCGCCACCTTCGTCAGGGCCGATTCGGCTTCAGACTGTCCAAAGTCAATTTAACGAAGTATAAACAATTGTGTCGCCGAGTGGCAGACATGTCCTTTGCCCGTTACGCCCCTTACCTCCTTCCCCCCTCACATCTTAGCCCCCATCCTCTTTGCGGCATTTGGGTGATAGACCAACACACCTTGAACTGAATATACATCATTTTACTGGGGTGCACACCCTTAATCGATGGGGTGCACACCCTTAATAATCATGTCAATGGTGAAAGAGTTACCCTTAGACAGAGTAACTATCCTTGGGACAGACATAAGCAAAATAAATCAACAAACCGAGATAAACTTGTATTCCTTTGCTGATCATAGATCATCCAAAGCACAATGATTACGCTGAGAAAGAGTGAAACGAGAGAGAGTGAGAGAGAGAGAGAGAGAGAGAGAGAGAGAGAGAGAGAGAGAGAGAGAGAGAGAGAGAGAGAGAGAGAGAGAGAGAGAGAGAGAGAGAGAGAGAGAGAGAGAGAGAGAGAGAGAGAGAGAGAGAGAGAGAGAGAGAGAGAGGGAGAGAGAGAGGGAGAGACAGACAGACAGACAGACAAACATTGACAAAGCCAAGAAGAGCCATAGATAGAATGCTGATTATGATGGTGGTGGTTGTAATTAGTGGTAGTGATCACATTGAAGACGTAAAGGAGGTACGAGATTATGTATGGTTTTTTCCCGCAAAACTTGTCTATTATAATTCTTCATGTCACTGGTTTGTCGATGGCAGTATGATTTTATTTCCAATATTGTGTCTAAGCTTGATTGCGAAGGCGAATGTGGTCTATGTTTCTTCTTAGAATGTTCATATTGTAAACTTTTTTACTCTTGAATAATTTCGAGTGTGTGTATATATGTGTGTGTGTGCGTGTGTGCGTGCGCGCGCGCGTGCGTGTATGCTTGCGTGCGTTTATGCGTGCGTGCATGCGTGCGCGTACGCATGTGTGTGTGTGTGTGTGTGTGGTGTGCGTGTGTGTGTGTGTGTCACTGTGTGTGTGTGTGTGTGTGTGAGGGAGAAAGAGAGGGTTGCGTGCAAGCATGATGTGTATTTTACTTTCTAGTGATTCAAATTATTCGTTTGCCTTTAATTTTCTTGTTCTCGATGTAAAGCTCACTGCGCTCATGTGAAATAGAGCGCTATATAAATTCACAGTATTGTTATGATGATGATGATGATGATGATGATGTGGTGGTGGTGATGATGATGATGATGATGATGATGATGATGATGATGATGATGATGATGATAATGATGATGATGATGATTATTATGATGATGATGATGATGATGATAATGATGATGTTGATGATGATGATGATGATGATGATGATGATGATGATGATGATGATGATCATCATCATCATCATCATCATCATCATCATCATCATCATCATCATCATCATTATGATCATTATGATTATTATTATTATTATGCTGCTGATGATGATGCTGA
>CM065697.1:49464891-49479891 GCA_017654935.2 Phymorhynchus buccinoides
CTGTCTTTCCAATTAAAACCCCCGCCAACTACTATAATTACAACTGACTACATTTAGAAAAGAACAGAATAATAATGGTTTGAGCATAGTTCAAGACCAGATCACACACAAAGGTGTTAAACAATAATGATCTGTCTTTCCAACTAAAACTCCCACCAACTGTTATAATTACAAATAAGTCCTAACTGTAAACCTCTTACTTCACCCAAAATGAATAAATCTACAAAAATAGAAATGAACAATTAACAGTAGTAACTACTTATCCACCCCACCAAGAGTGAATAAGTTCCAACGCACAAGAAATACCATTAAGGTTACACCCAAATGTATACACTAATAATCTAAACACTGCTGATGGCTAACCCCACCTTCACCATCAAAGCAACAACCTCACAGGTAAACAACTACAGTAAATGAGACTTGTTCAAACAATGTCAACTCCAACTGGTTACAGTCCTTGCACTAGTTGCAGTGAACCGGTTACTTCGCCCCTCACTGTTCAAGGGCAATAACCCACTAATAAAACACCCTTTACCCAACTAATATACTCATAAAATGTAGGGAAGTCACCCCACACTGTTCATAGACACTATTATTATGTCCCTTCATGTCAAGTCACCGCTGTGGCGATAACTCAAAGTTAGTTTAATTTAGTGACTGGCACAAACGCACTATGCCATATAATATTATAGAAATAAGAGTTCAATGCGCCGACAACTTCCTCTCCACTCCTCGCAGTGTAGCTTCTTTTCTGGCCTTGCGGCCCTTTCCAATGTTTAAGGACAGCAACAGCTACGAATGTCTCAGGTCAGCGTCACGCCTTAACACTTGAAGGCCTCCCCTCCCCTCCCCGTGCATCGGGCGGAGAAACGATGAACCCGAGACAATCCACGGCTTCTCAGCTTCTTCGGTGACGCCGACCCCTCAACACTGCAGCATCACGGTGACAGTGCGAGTAGGTGGCTTGCGTCGAAGACTTCTCGGCTTCTTCAGTGACGATGACCCCCAACACTGCATTATCATGGTGAGAGCGCGAATTGGTGGCTTTTCAAGGTCCAAAAGAGGGGTGCCTATAAATACACACCAAAACCATACCCCCAATTGTTAACACTCTATCCCCAGTAGCGTCGCACACAACACACAGAGTATGTAAACCTTTTGTGAGCTTTCTCCCATCAAATACCCCAAGAAAGCAACTGTCTTGAATTACACTCTATCAAATTAGGAAACCAGCTTGGTTACCCCACACATTACCCACAATGTGTTCAAATGGACACAAACCACAAAATTGACTTAACTATAAGTAGAAAATTCTGCGTTCTTATATATTGCAAAAAACAACAAGAAACCAATTCCCATTGAATGCTGGAAGACACTCATGCAACTATCCCTGACAAACTTAATCTTCCATTTTTAACACCCAAAATGTCCTCGCACTATTACAAGTGTTCCCAGTTATTCCAAATCATGGTCCAAACAATGCTATAACACCATTGTTAACTAGGCATCACCACTCCCACACGCCTAACAAACATGCTATTAACTTTCCAATCTTAAACCTTTCCAAACTCTAAATAATAAAACAAATCAATGGAAACAAGCTGAGGTAAAGCCTATATTTAAAAAAGGAAATAAAAATGATCTAGGAAATTACAGACCAGTTAGTATGACTTCCATAGTCTGCAAGCTATGTGAAGGCATAATTAGAGACGCTTTAAATGATCATTTTGAATCAAATAACCTACTATCTGACTGCCAATTTGGATTTACTTCTGGTAGGTCATGTACTACTCAACTGTTAAATACATTAAATGATTGGTTGGTTATGACTAACGATAACATACCTGTTGATGTGGTATACTTGGATCTACAGAAAGCTTTTGATAAGGTCCCACATATAAGACTGTTACATAAGCTTAAGGGCTATGGCATAGACGACAAATTACTCATGTGGATTCAAGACTTTCTTACAGACAGGACTCAGTGTGTTAGCATTGTAGAAGATAAATCCGAAAATTCTTATGTTACTAGTGGTGTTCCACAGGGTAGTGTATTGGGACCAACTTTGTTTATTTATTTCATAAACAACATGCCCGATATAGTCAACTGTATTATAAAAATCTTTGCAGATGATACAAAAGCTTATTGCGGAATTCTCAGCGACGAATCCAAAACTAAACTTCAAGAGTCTATAGACAAATTAGTTAACTGGACGAAAGAATGGCAAATTAAATTTAATGGACAGAAGTGTAAAGTGTTACATGTTGGTAAAAATAACCCTAACTTTAGCTATACAATTGATGGTTGCGAATTAGAAGCTTCTGAAATGGAAAAAGACCTGGGAGTTATGGTGGATAATAAGTTAAATTTTGATCAGCACATCACTGAAACTATTAAAAAGGCAAATAAAATCTCTGGTATGATTTCTCATTTCATTCAGCACAAAACTAAAGATATTATGGTGCCCTTGTTCAAATCATTGGTGAGACCAATAGTAGAATATGGTAATGTGATTTGGTCTCCATCATTAAAGAAACATATTAATGCTATCGAGAATGTCCAAAGGCGATTCACTAAGCAAATTATCAACATGAGTAATATGAGCTATGAGGAAAGACTGAAACTTCTTAATCTACCTAGCCTAGAGTATAGAAGAGCACGGGGAGATATGATTGAAACTTTTAAGATCTTAAATGGATATTATGATACTAGAACTACAAACACACTTTTTTCTCGAAGTAACTCTACCACTAGAGGACACTCCTTAAAACTAACAAAATCATTAGTTCATACTAATATTTATGCACATTTTTTCACAAATAGCGTTATTAACAATTGGAATTCTCTACCAAATGATACTGCAACCGCAGGAACACTCAATAGTTTTAAAAACAAATTAGATAATTTTTGGGAAGATGATTGCTTCCATACTAACATAAGTATTCAGTAATTAATTAGTATGCAGATCAGTTTGCTTGTTTTCACTGTATGTTGTACTCTTTAAAAAAAACCACAAAAAACACAAAGGTTTAAATTGCGTTTCCTTATAAACTAAAAGGAAATAGCAGGCTAAAGGCTATTTAAAAGCCTATATACCATATATGATATGATGATGATGAAATCCAACCAAACCGATGCACAAATACATGGATACACACATAAGTCACATGCCTGTATTCTGTAATTAACTGATTAATAAAGTATTCCATTATGTGAAAAGGAATTCAAAATTATATTCCAATTTATCCTACTCTTGGCTGATCCAACCCAACAACCCATAGAAACACTTTAACCCTTAGATTTACATTACTTATTATTACATTTATTTTAAGTTACCCCCAAGCCAACACTCCTTTACAATTTAATCATACTATATGAGTATATCCGCTGGCCAGCCCACACATTAATTCGACAAAACTACAAAACACCCAAACAAACCCCTACTTAAACCATAATACATTTAATTAGTTATTACTATTCTATCAAACGCACACTGAACACCCATCATCATCATATAGTAAAAAGCCAACTGTCCGTCCGTGTGTCCGTGTGTGTGTGTGTGTGTGTCTGAAACACGAAACGGGCCTTATAACTCCGCCGTTTTTCGACCGAATCGCTTCAAATTTGCTGTGAGCCCTCACGGGGCGATGGCAACGGCAACCGAGGCGGCCGTATCATTTGCGCGGTTTCGCAAATGCGCGAAACGCGCATCCGCCGGCCTCTCGGCGCCCGTATCAGTCTCCGGCGTTTCTGGGCCGATTGCCTTCGAATTTGGCAGGAAGGTGACCGGGGCCGGGGACTATCAGTGTGCCAAACCGGAAGCGAATCGATTCAGAAATGCCGGAGATACGGGCGCCGACAGGCCGCTTCATGTTTTCACAAACTGCGGCATAACCAGACCCGACATTGCTTGCCTCCCCACCCGAGCTGCGCGAGGCTATATTATTCTTTACGTCCTCCCGGCCGAAGCCATATGGGACATTACGTTTTATTTTTAGATATTGGAAGAGGGGGGAAAGGGAAGGAAAAAAGAAATTTCTATTTACTTTAGATTTTTGTTTTTCTTTCTACAAATATTTTTATCTTGAATAAAGGTCAAGGTGTTTCTTTTAGGAACCATGGCTCGTACGTACTCTATCTTATAAAATTCTACTTTAGATAAAATAATTGATTAAAATAAAACTTTTAGCTGCACCCCTCCTGGCGAGAGCCTAATGATTAAAATTTCAGGACCACTTTAATTTTAAAAGAACAAGTTTGAATGAAAAAAATTAAAATTCCAATGAAGGTCAAACGAGAATATTTACATATTTTTGTTTTTATTGATTTTTATTTATGAAAAAATCTCGTTTTAAAAGGTTTCCACTGAAAGTGGAAAACTATTTGTACAAAGTTAAAAGGAAATACATCAAATGTTTTTATCAAAAAAATGTTAAGAGATGGAAGAAACTAGGGTCCCTAGATAGATCAAAAAATATATACAAACAAAAAACCACCACAGTCTCTAAAAAGCACTAACATATTTTGTCCGAGTCTGGGCAGAAAAAGTTATGCTCTATGGACCCTATGTTTCAAATTATAATTCAAAGTTATGTACCTTTATTAAAAACATTTGTTGTTAAAATATCTTTAAAATCTCAATTTTAAAACTAGTGATTCCAGACGGGAACAGTTAACGATTCCTACTTGTTTGGGTCGGGGGGAGGGAGGTAGAGGGCCCCCTCCTCCCCGGCCAAAACAGTGGTAGGGCGTCGTTATATGGGTCCAGCACTAAGTGCGGGGGGACCCATTTGGATAACCCTGACCGTAGTTTTACGTTCGCGACTACGAGAGCACCCCCCCCCCCCCCCGGAGGTCGCGCCGCGCACCCATCTACTGGGGGGAGGGAGTAAAATTTACTCGGACTCAAAAGAGTCCTACCGGCACTGTGCAATACATGCCGACAATTAAAAAGGGAGAAGATCGATTTTTGGGGTTGGGAATGGAGCATAGATAGGTGCGCGGCCCGCTGTCCGGAGGGACCCTATCCCCGTCATTAAAATAACTTGTCTAAATGTTTACGATTAAATCTTATTTTGTTTTATTATCTCTTGATCAAAAATGTTGACCAAAAGAGGTTTGGACTAAGGCTTCGGCCAGCCAGACCAAAGGGGCCCACCCCTCTATAGTATGTCTTTGTATTATTAATTTAGAAAATGTTATATTATGTATTTTTAGTTTTTTAATTAACAGTTCAAGTTCCTTTATAATAATAGTACATGGATCGAATAAGTGTTCCACATCGAGGGTTTTACCACATTCGCATTTAACTTCTATATATGTACATGGATTAGATCTGGTTCTAATCCTAAAAATTAGAGATTGATCATTGAAGAGATGGTTGAATAGGCAAGAATAAGCCGCCTTTTACTATTGTATGGTCCCAAGAGTGGGCTTTGGCATAGGTATCTAGCTCTCTGCTCCACTCTTGGAATGCTGCCACTTTTAATTTGCTTTTTGATTCTTTTATTGATAATTTTATATTAGTTAAGGTACCCGCTGCGAGCCTGCTGCAGCTATTTTTATACAGACAGTGAGAGAGAGAGAGAGAGAGAGAGAGAGAGAGAGAGAGAGAGAGAGAGAGAGAGAGAGAGAGAGAGAGAGAGAGAGAGAGAGAGAGAGAGAGAGAAAGAAACTGACTGGGGTGTGGGTGGGGGTGGGAGTAGAAGCAGCAAGCTTCCCCCCCCCCCGCCCTTTAGGGATACTGGGAGGGGGGGGGGGTCTTCCGTACAAATAGTTCCCCCACCTTCTGGAAGTTATGATGGGAGTAGAACGCAGCAAGCTTCCCCCCCCCCCCCTAGGGATACTGGGAGGGGGGTTCTTCCGTACAAATAGTTCCCCACCTTATGGAAGTTATGTGCTTATAACTACCTCTAATCTGCCAGTCTCTTTGATTCCGCCTTTTCTCTTTGCATGCTGTTTACTATCGTTCTGCCTTTCCGGTCCATTCTCCTGCCTTTTTTCAAGAAATACTTTCAAAAAGATTTCCTCTAGCCGAAGTCAGACATGCTGGGCCTATTTATTCTTACTTAGGTGCATAACAGCAGCATGATGCATCTACGTTCGTAATTGATAGAAATTCTCCTGCCTTTTTTCAAGAAATACTTTCAAAAAGATTTCCTCTACCCGAAGTCAGACATGCTGGGCCTAATTATTCTTACTTAGGCGCATAACAGCAGCATGATGCATCTACGTTCGTAATTGACAGAAACATGCCTGAACGGCCGAAGAACAAGAACTTAGAAGACGAAGAAGAAGAAGAAGTACTCTCTCTCTCTCTCTGCGTGTGCGAGGTCAAAGTGAAACCCCCCCTGATCCATTTTCTTGGAAGGTGAAATGCTGCCTTCTTCTTGGAAATGTAAAACCGAAAGTTTCACTTTCGTGTGTTTGAGACTGGCTCAAAGAAGGTCAAAGGAAAGATCTTTCACTGCTTCTTTACCCTTACTAATATAACTTGGCCTCGCGTTGCTGCTCGCGCGTTATAATACAGCTGTGCTGTTTAGACTACATAGTGGATGTGTTGTGAAATGTGTTTGTGGCAGTGTTTGCGCGCGCTTGCACGTGTGTGTGCGTGTGTGTGTATGTGTGTGTGTGTGAGAGAGAGAGAGAGAGAGAGAGAGAGAGAGAGAGAGAGAGAGAGAGAGAGAGAGAGAGAGAGAGAGAGAGAGAGAGAGAGAGAGAGAGAGAGAGAGAGAGAGAGAGAGAGACATACGATTAGGTTCGATTTTATTATGTTACTATGTATGACTGTTTTGCATGCTTTTTTCGCTGGATGTAAACAAGCATTATATTAATATTTGCTTATTCTATTACCCTCTATAAATAAAATCCATTCAATTCAACTCTCTCTCTCCTCCCTCTCCCTCTTCCAGACTAGAACTAAAATAATTATTTATTTTATTAACCCGTTATTGGGGCATGCAAAACGACCATTGCTAATTTCATACGCAATATAGAGGTACAGGAAATTAACAACACCGTTTATAAAACTGATAAACAAAACCGAATCAAGCAATTGATTGCAATTATGACATAACATCACAATGATAAGACTTTTGTGCATAACGTGTTGTGTTTATACAACAAACAAACAAGCACACAACAGGTGTAAAGTGACGTTATGTTATTTACAAGAGACACAACAAAACCACTGGATATTTCGGCGAATGCGCCTTTATCAACACAGAGACACAAGAAAACAGCAAACAGCCAAGATAGCAAAAGGAGCAAAAAACAATACTTCCCCATTACAATCCAATCTGTGAATGATGCAGTTAACTTGAAACTAAAGAGCAAGTCATGCATTTGTGAACGCAATTCAGGAGAACAGAACAAAAAATTGAGAGGTGTGGGAACACACACACACACACACACACACACACACACACACACACACACATCTTTTTCTGTTATCTCTGTCTGTCTCTCTCTGTCTGTCATTATCTCTCTCTCTCTCTCTCTCTCTCTCTCTCTCTCTCTCTCTCTCTCTCTCTCTCTCTCTCTCTCAAATATTGGCACACACATGATAAATGCACAAAACACATATGTACACATGCATACACACAGTGGACACACATATGTACACACACACGCGCGCGTGCGTGTGCATGCACGCACCTATGCAGGCACATGTGCTACCAAATTATGGAAAGTTTCAATTATAAGTACTTGATTTCAAGCGTTTTTTTATTATTATTAATTCGTTCAGTCTGCCAGAGATTATTCATCTATTCTCTGGGAGACCACTCACTGAAACCATTAGTCAGCGCTCATAAACGTACCATTAACCCCTTGACTGCCAGAGAAAATTAAACAAACATTAATTGTACAAATCATGCCACGAAAAAGACAACTGATAGAGCTAATCTGGCTAAATGGTCTGGGGGTATAACTCTCTTGACTGTTAGAGCAAACGCCAGCATATTAGAGTTATTTCTCTTCATCTGATGACATAATCAGTGATGTCATCAAGTCAGTACGTGATACGTTATACGGCAGTCAAGCTACTTCTGACTATACATCTTCAGATATTCTTTCACTGTTCTACTGTTCAATAAGCGCGCGCGCTTATGTGTGTGTGTGTGTGTGTGTGTGTGTGTGTGTGTGTGTGTGTGTTTGTTGTTGTTTGTGTGTGTGTGTCTGCTACACACCATGCACTGCCACATTTCGGGGTTGCCATTTTTACAAGGAGTAAAAGAGCAACACAAACTGTGGAATAGAGCAAAGACAACTTGCAGCCAGCAGCTTAACGCACGCGGGTGGAGAGGAGTAGGTGGGCTCAGGCGGACTGGTTTTGGGTGGCAGTGATGGGTCATCATATATATTTTCGAAATCTGTATGTATGTCTGTCTGTCTGTCCCTTATGCACGGCCACAGTTCTCAACCGATCGACACCAAATTTGGCATCAAGCATCCTTGGCACCCTCCGAAGGTCATGCCGTCCTTACTTTTCGGAAACCTCCGCCAAGGGGTCGTGGGGAGGACCGAAAATCATTAAGGGGCCTTAACTTCCACACCGCAGGTCCTAGAGTCTTGAAATTTGGCATGGATGTACTTTCGCTTATGGCCGTTCTGATGATGGCGTACCAATGAAGGTCAAGGTCAAGGTCAGGGAGATCGGTATGCCTTGAAAGTGGTAGGGGTCTAATGATTGGGTTTTACTGTCCCACGCATATCTCCCGAACTGCTTTACCGAATCGTTTCCAGTTTTGTGTGGTGGCGTGTCACCATGAGAGAAGGCATCCAAGCATAAATTATCGCCGTCATGACCTTCACCTTGGCGTATGACCTTGAAAACCGAAAATCTTTAAGGGGCTATAACGTCCACACCGCTGGTCTTAGGGACTTCAAACTTGGCATGTAGGTACTTTGGCTTATGGTTCTTCTGATGATTGCATACCGATCAAGGTCAAGGTCAAGGACATGGAGATCGGTAGGCCTTGAAAGTGGTAGGGGTACATTTTTAAAATTTTCAGCCACAAAAGTAAAAATATAATATTTTGCGGACCCAGCGAATCCGGTACTCAGCGGTACCGGTACTTGGCGTTACCTGTACAAGTCGTTACCGGTACTAGGCGTTACCGGTACGGGGCGTTGCGCTAGTCATCATAAACCAACGCGAAACACAAAATAGGCCTATCAATTTAGCAAACTGGATTGAACACATTTTAGCTACTACACAAATTATAAAACATTCTGCCCTTCACTACCATCATTCTTTTAAACCGCCAACACTAACCTCGCAGTATCTGGCACCATATGTCCCATTTTAGGCCGATATGAAGATGCTTAACGCATAGGCATACACATGATTATCTCGCACAGCATCACAGATCACTACGACAAAATACCATCTTCTACTCCCGGTAAAGCTATTCCTTACCTATTTTCGTATTAACTGAGTACTCGTTTTTAAACAAGCCAAACATTTTCCCATTAAACCTATACAACTAGTAACGCAAAGTTAAGCATAATTACTTTACAATATGTACATTACCTTAGGTCCAGAACATGACAGCCACAATACACGTAGGCACACTTGTCAAACACAAGTCTAACGAAGAACCACGCCTAACGCCCAAGCAAAATACTAGCGACGTGAATAAAAAAAAAAATGTAAGCAATTCTCAGAGTAATTGCTATGAAATGAGATAAAAATAGTTAACTTACTGTAAAAATGCGTTTTCTGTCAATAACTGGCGTAATTTATCGAAACATTGGTCTATTTCTTCATACAATGCCGATACAAGGCTGAAGAGACATTTTTGTTGCAAATTCCTTCCAAGAATCAAGATGATTGAAAGTTCCACAAAACTCGATTAATTTACAGAAAAATAAGCATTCAAAAGTCGAGTACTGCCTGTAGAAACTATGCATATGTTTTTATAAGAAAAAACACTCTTAAATATTTGGGTTTTCATGATACTGGTATTTGAATCGGACAGAAACTATTTTCGCTTTAGTAATGGCGTCTTTCCATGACGTCATCTCGCGAGACAGGCTCGCAGTAGCAGACATTTTTGTTCCCCAACGATTTTCAAAAAGTTTAAAACCACACAAAAATATTGTGTGCAACATCGTAAGCTTAAATTTATGGCGTCGAAGCAAACATTAGTGATTTCCTGATAAAGTTAGTAGTGTGGAGCAAAGCATTGTTAGATTCAGCGTTTGACGATCGTTTCCACTTCGCAAGGGAAGCCACTCCTTTTGTAAGAAAACGAGGCAAAATGTCGCCAAATCGGTACCGTCGGTAGGCTTACCGGGGTGGATGTAGAACAAAAATGGCACGGTAGATGTTTTTTAAAACCTTTGAGAACATCACTAGAAGGCTTCATCTTGTGTCCGCCACTGTTCATTAGCGCGGGGTGGACTTAAATAGCGAGCGGACAACTGATTCTGTCAACGCTTTTCAACTCGGTAAACTCCGCACCGCCGATCAGTGATCTGTCTGAAAGATGACATTTTCAGCTTGAAAGCGAGGAAACTGAATCCTCTGTACACCCGTCACGACTTCTTTTATGGTAGAAATAATGCAGCAACAAGAAGAAATTCTTCCTTTTTCCATATTGGCCCGCTTGCAAACTCGAAAAGTTTATTATTTTTTGATTAGCTTAAATTTAAACAAAGGGACGTAACTCTGTGTCAGACTGGCACAAATACCATCGTCGCTAAAAATACTCTTCATGCGTCAGCTGACCTTGACCAAACCGGTCAAAAACTAGAGAACGAGCTCAAACAGCTCACTACTCCTAGCCACAATCTGGCTACAGCTAGGATCTGGTCTGACTTCTTCGGCAAATCGACAGAAAGTGACGAGAACATTCCTTTTCACACAGGGTCTGAAACTAGAAACTCCATGCTCGAAGCCAATCACAATAAAACAGACAATTTTCTAAATCTAAGACATCCCCTCATTGGATAACAAACATGCATACCCAGATTCATACACGCACTCACTCGACCTCTCATGAACTTTCTCACTAAAGCTAACTCCCGAAACACGGAATACGCAAACAACCTGTCGTCTGCTATCGTGTATGATAAAACAACAAGCCTATGTGGCGGTGTATTTTTACCTCTATGAGATTTTTACCTCTAGCCGCGTAGCCAATCAGAATCGTTTGTTTGTCCGCCATTGTGAATCATTACGAAACTAAGTGAATGGCTTTGTACATCGATTTCTCTGCAAATATGTAGATTTACACCCTCCTGCTCTATTTCTTGGTTCTTTCCGTGGTTAGGGATAGGGTTAGGGTTAGGGATAGGGTTAGGGTTAGGGATAGGGTTAGGGTTAGTAGTAATCACGTGAGATAAGTAACTGCTCTAATGCGCATGCGCAGAGGTAAATATTTCATACGACTAGGCTACTTATTTATCGTGACACCTACAAGTTGAAACCGGAGGACTAGCCTAGAGCGGGTAACGCCAGACAAGCCGTTTGTGACAGTCACGGACTAATGACTGGGAGATCTCAGGTTCGATTCCCATCGGAGACGAGGTTCTGTTATTTCGGTCCTGGGTTGACTCAGTATCCACAGTGCGCCTAAAAGGGCCCCTACATTACGTACGATTCGACCCCAATGCGATAGGATTTGACATTTTGTGAAGCATGATTCTTGCGAAATTGTACTGTCTAAATGAATCTGATGAAATCCTACTAATCAATCCTACTAATCATGTTCACTGTATAATTATATATAGTCCCCAGTAAGCTTACACGAATCTGATGAAATATCTGTATTTTTTGTGTCAGACATTTTATTTGATTCGTGTATTGGGGTCTACTTGAGCATAATGAGTGCGAAAATAGCTGAATTATTTTTAGATCGAAGTTTTCGCGTGCATCATGACTCACAGACATCCCCACAATCGCATTGCATTGGGGTCGAATCGTATGCAGTGTTGCTGGCCCGTACGAGTGCTACGAGCTCAATGGGAAGACTTAAGCTACACATCCGAGCTTCATCCACTTGACTACAGCGAGTCCGGTTCCGAGAGCGTTGCTCCGATTTCCTGGCCAACACTGCAGGTGTCTGTGCCTATCGAGCCTGGTTGACCAAATGCGAGTGAATGGACCAAAACGACAGAACAAAAAGTAGATGAAATTAAGCAATGGGTGAAAGAGCAGAGTCAGTTAAGTATTAATTAGGTATTAGGTATTATGCATACTAGGGGAAGACGGGGTAAAAAGCGCATGGGCGGGTAAGAAGCCCACCCCAATTATCTCATGAAATGAAGCAATTTTCAGTCTCATTTTGCCCATGAGACGAGCGTTAATGTCTAGCATTCGTCTCATGGGCAAATTTGACTGAAATTTTCTTTATTTCATGAGATAATTGGGGTGGGCTTCTTACCCGCCCATGCGCTTTTTACCCCGTCTTCCCCTATAGTCACAGAGGCGTCTCTGTGAAATTCGGGTTGCTCCCACCTGGAGAGTGCGTCGCAGCGGCAGAGGCACGCCACCCAATTTGTGTTGTTTGTTTTCTTGCATGCGAGTTTTGTGTGACTGACGAGGAAGGAAAGGGGAGGAGGGGGGGTGTAAATTTTGACCATGTGACAACTTTGTCGTTGCCACTGGGTGTAACGTATGCTAAGTGCATGGGCACACGGGGCCTCGGTTTATCGTCTCATCCGAAAGAGTCCACGTTCAGACCGTAAGGCCTAGTGTAGAGTGAAAGGAAAAATCCCCTGTACCCAGGTTCGAACTCGGGTTTACTTGACGCGAGGCGAACGCGCTACCACTGTGCCACTCTACACCCTCAAGGAGGGTGATATAGCAGAGGGAATTACTAGCACACGACTTCAGGAAGATGGGGGAACTATTTGAATCGAGAGACTCCACCGGTATCTCCACGCGCCATTGCCCTGTTAGCCAACCGAAGCTGCTGTCCACCCCCTGCGTCCAGGACGAGGTAATGGAGTTCAGAAGGTCGATGTTGAGATCTCCCGATGACTTCAAGAACTGTAAAGGTGCACCCTGACGGATGAGTTTTTGCAAGAAACACATCAAGATCTCTAGGAAAACACACTCTACAGAGATCGCAACACTCACTTTGCTCGGTTTCCTAAAAATCAAACCGTCAAGTCGGCAATTCCTCCTTGGCGGAGGTCCTGGAAGTCAAATTATGTCACCCAAAGAGAAGGCGTGTGCCGTCTCTTTTCTAATGGCCGCCTGAGTTTATACCAAATCGTTTGCACGGAAGGTTTGCAATACAAGCCTTTTTATTTTATTTAAAAAAAAATTAATACAGTTTATCTAAAGGAGTTTTGCTCACAACAAAGGAAATAGCTCCATATTCTTTTACTGCACTACAAAAAAAGAAAAAGCTTCAACCACAATGGGTTTGGCCCCCACCCACCCCATCCAAAATGGCTTATCTCTCCGGCATCTCCGCCAAGGAGGAATCGCCGTTTTGACAGTTAGATTTATAGGAAACCAGAGCAAAGTGAGTGTTCCGATCCTTAAAAAGGCTGTCTTTCTGGTGATTTCGACGTGTTTCTTGGAAAAACTCATCCGTCAGGGTCCACCTTTAACAGCTCACATTAGTAGATTGGACAACACACGCCACCAAGGTAATGTAATGACGACTAACCGAGATAAAACCAGGCTCTGGTCAGATTGACTCGGTAGTTGGACATTGATTTATTCAGAAGTACAACACGAGCTCAATGGAAACACTTAAACGGAGGATGTCAAAGCGAAGAAGAAGAAGAAGAAGCACATTTGAGACAACATACCAATAAAAGAACCGAGGAATTTATTTCTCCTTTCAACAACCGTTTAACAGAAAACAGATAAGTTGTGTTTGAAAAGGTGTTTGCACATGTTTTTAGTTTTGTTGTTGTTTGCTATTCGATTTCGCTACTTTGAATTCGCGTAAGTATATCCGTTTTCGTGTAGAACTTTTATTTGGATTTTACAAAAAGAGTGTAATTTGGCTCTTGATGTTTAAATTTAAGAACGTTAATACTGTACCATTATTCCTAGAGTTGAGAACCGGTTCAAAATTTCGAACCGGTTTTAAACCGGTTTTTCGTCTCCGAACCGGTCTTATCGACCCGGTTTTGTTTAACCAGTACTCGCATCAGTAGTTTCACATATGCAAACATATTATATTTATTTGTCAGAATATTCACACACGCGCGCGCATACATACACACACACACAGGCCTATATGCTGACGATATTGTTATTATTGCTAATTCTCTTCATGGTGTACAGCATGCTCTTGATGTATTATCTGAGTATTGTGATGAATGGAAGATTAATTTTTATGTCGCAAAAACAAAGGTTGTAGTTTTTAATGGACGTAATAATCCTATTAAAGTTTTAAAGTTTAAGAAGCAGTCCATTGAAATAGTACACACTTTTAAGTATTTAGGTATAATTTTCAGCAGAACGGGATTTGTTTTTATAAATGTAAGAAGTATTTATATGACCAGGCTCAATGTGCAATGTTTTCTTTATTGAAGATGGCACGAATTCAAAATTTGCCTGTAAATATTGTATTGGATTTATATCAATCGATGGAACTACCTGTTCTTCTTTATGGCTGTGAAATTTGAGGTTTTTGTTATTTAAAACTAATGGAAAGTTTTCAGCTAAAAAGTTTGAAACATCTTTTTCATTTAAATCGTTCTATCAAAACAGAACTGGTATACGGAGAACTGCGAATTTACCCTGTGTCGGTTCAAATAAAAGCACGTATGATAAGACTTTGGGCATCGCTACTTTCTTCACAAACCAACAAATATTCCTTTAGATTGTATAAAGTTTTGTACGATTTATATATAAATCAGGTTTTTACTTCTGGGTGGTTGATATGTATACGGGATATTTTAATAGAAACTGGATTTGACTGTGTTTGGGATACACTCACATATTTTGTCTGTTAACAGACTTTGTAGAAATGTTCGTACTTCATTAGAGGATAATTACAAATGTACTTGTAATGATGCCTT
>CM065697.1:49484891-49502391 GCA_017654935.2 Phymorhynchus buccinoides
TGGTCAAACACGTCTGTCCGGATCTGCCATTGCTGATGGGCCTGGGAAGACATTGTTGCTGTCAAACCTGAAAAACCAAAACCAAAAACGTTTAGATTCAATATTTGACTATACAACTTTCTTGTGATTCTAAATAGAGTAATGTCCGGATTTTCGATTCTTGCAGCTGATTACAGGCATATAACAGACTCTAGTACTGAGGAAATATGTATCGCACTGAATTGTGCCTCTGTGTGATTTGTGAATGGCATAGACAAGTGTGAGTATGAATATTGCCTGCGAATTCACGGATAATGCGTCAGGGAGATTGTGGAGTGATTATGCGCATGGTTCATATTATTTCTGACAGAGTACTTAGACGCCAATAGACGATATTTCGGAAATATAGAATGTGTCTTTTTACCACAAAATCTTGCCTTGGCTTAACCCTCTTATAGTCGGATTGTTTGAGACCAAGCTTCTGCTAGACTTCGTATTATTATGGCAAATGTAGCCCAACATGGGTTAGTGTGGTCAGTTTGACAATGTCCCTTCCGTGGTGCTAGGTCACAAATTGTCTCCTCTCAGTCATTGGAGGCATTCAAGAGAGGCCTCCACAAACGCCTCAACTGAAGCTAAAACAATGGAAGTAGGGGCCATCGATCAAAGTAGTGGTAAATGAAGGGCAGGAGCTGTGCCGGTCGGGGTTCGCCCCGGGGACCGCTACAGTAACTGGATTGGTCTTAGCCCGGATACTTCGAAATAAAGGTCTAAAATCAAAATCCTCAGATCCACACTTGACACAAGGTTTTGATATATGTTTACTGTCCTTTTCCATTACTCCTATCTCTCCGCTTTCTAACATCCTGTCTTCTTACTACCCCCCAAAGTGCAGCAGAATCTTCAGCCTGGTGAAGTTGGCTGCCGGAGGCGAAGAAGAAGATATGCCATGGGGACTGAGCATATTCTTTCTGCTACTACTACTACTACTACTACTACTACTACTACTACTACTACTACTACTACTACTGTTGTTACTGTTACTGCAACTGCTGATGCTGATGCTGCTACTGCTACTACTACTACTGCTGCTGCTGCTGCTACTACTGCTGCTGCTGCTACTACTACTACTACTACTACTACTACTACTACTACTACTACTACTACTACTACTACTACTACTACTGCTACTGCTACTACTACTACTACTACTACTACTACTACCACTACTGCTGCTACTACTTAGATCATGTCTTAGGGTGCTCCTTTTTATCCGAAAAATCGCCACTGACACGATTTGAACCAACATCTTACACGTTATAGTATTAAATCCCCTTGACTGCCATATAACGTACTATCACGTACTGACTGGGTGACATGACTGATGACGTCATCAGAAGAAGAAGAATTTATTTATTTATTAAGAAATCTTTTAGAGCGCTTAACCTTTAAGCTCTAATCGCTTTACAATATCGCAAAATAAATTCATATTTAAAACCACCCCTTACATACATGGATTAACATACCGACAATTCCCCCCTACCCCTCGCATTCACACACACACACACACACACACACACACGCGCGCGCGCGCGCGCGCGCGCGCGCGCGAACATCCTTAGATCAATATTGATACAATACAAATACATTACAATAACATTTTACAGATCGATTACATAAAAATATCAATTATCAGTTTACATTTACAATGACAGCAACAAAAGTCAACTACACATAGGCACATACATTTCTCATAAACATTCAGAAATAGAACACACACACACACACACACACACATGCGCGCGCGCGCACGCGCGCGCACACACACACACACACGCACACGCACACACACACACACACACACACACACACACACACACACACACACACACACACATGTATATGCACTAGAAGAGACAAGGTCATACAAAAGACACTGATAACTCTGATATGCTGTTTTTTGCTCTAACACATTCAAGAGTTATATCCCCAGACCATTTTGCCAGACCGGCTCTATCAGTTGTCTTTGTCATGGCATGATTTGCCCAATTATTTTTTTCCTTTTATTTGCTTGGCAGTCATGGGGTTAAATTATTAAACCACAGTAATATCAATCTGTTTTGGGCAGAGGCTGGGGGTATGGGCCCGTATCTCACATTCTCCAGGCTACAGGTACGGTGCTCAATCACGGGGCGCAAAAATTGTGCACAAATGTCTTCAAAAACTACTAACATTAACTCTGACATGTTCCTAACCCTATCCCTATCCCTTCCTATCCCTTACCATCATGCGTAAAATATACAAAATAAGAAAATGCATTTGTTGACGAAAAATTCGACTAGTAAGAGTTACTGTCCCTGAACATGGTCTGAATGTTGCAAGAATGACGAACCTCTAGCCACTGGCTTTTGGGGTCAATTTTAAACTCTGAAGGGTGGCAAAAGCCGGACATTTTGGTCAAGATATTATTTTACGAAAACAAGATAAAACACGGTAGTAGGTGAAGACGGGGTAAAAAGCCCATGGGAAGGTAAGAAGCCCATGCCAATTATCTCATGAAATAAAGCAAATTTCAGTAACATTTTGCCCATGAGACAAGTGTTAATGCTTAGCATTCGTCTCATTGGCAAATTTGACTGAAAGTTTATTTCATGAGATAATTGGTGTAGGTGTAGGTAGGTGATGTAGGGCTATGCATAGGCCTCTCGGCCCATTACGCCCCTTCTCGATGAATTTGACTTGACAAAATGTATTTAGTGGTTTGCGTCTCTTAAATCAAAAACTAATAAAAAGATAAATCTTTAAGAGAATGTTTTTTTTAATATTTTTTTAATTCATCAAAACATTTAAATTTCAAATTTGGGTTTTCGTCCAAAAGATTTTTGATTTCATTAATGCTAGGTGCATTCTTTATGTTAATTGGTAGATCATTCCATAACACGGTTAGTAAAAACGTTTTTGCGGGTGTTAGTATTAGATGTTAAGAAACAATTTACCATCACTATTTCTTGTTTTGTCTACTGTACATTTTATGAAAAAGTCATTGAAATTTATATCATCAAGATTATGTACAATTTCATAGGTTTGAATAAGGTCCCCTCTAAGTCTTCTTCCCTTCAAAGATGGTAATTTCAGAAAATTTAAACGTTCCTCGTAAGACATATTTTTACATGCTTTAACTAATTTTGTGGCTCTTCTCTGAACTTTTTCAATTATTATTGATTGTCTTTTTAGGTTAGGATGCCATATACAGTTACCATATTCTATGCGAGGTCGAACCATAGCCTTGTATAATTTAACAAATATATCTTTATGAAGATAGTCAAATGATCTTTTGATTAATCCCATTACTTGGTTAGCTTTACTGGTTACCTTCTGTATATGTGTATCAAATTTCAAAGCTGGATCAAAAGTTATTCCCATATGCTTCTTACCCGCCCATGGGCTTTTTACTCCGTCTTCCCCTACCACTTCCGAAAAAGAAGCCGGAACGTGGAAGAGAAATAACTACAAAATAGAATGCATACGGACGATACTAACCTATCTCGAAGCGCCTTGTATTGTCGTGACACACAAGTACTAACATTCATTCTCACTGCTTTCAATTGAGATTTTCTTGAGCAGATTAATCAGATTCCTTCGAGTGTAAAACGAGGAGCACAAGACATGAAGCACGTGCAAGTGTCTCAACCTCTCTGGTGAGGAAAAGCAGAGACGTTCTGCTCCACCATAATGTTTGCTTGCTAAGTTTATGGAGAAGGAGACGTTCAACGCACTGGCAACGTTTGTTTTTGATTCACTGAAATGACGAGTTTGTTTTTCCGTTTCTTTGTTTCACCCAAAAGAGCCAGTGTGGTCAATAACTGACCATATTAAGAGAGGAAGAAGAAGAAGAAGAAGAAGAAGAAGAAGAAGAAGAAGAAGAAGAAGAAGAAGAAGAAGAAGGAGAAGGAGGAGAAGAAGAAGAAGAAGAAGGAGAAGGAGAAGAAGAAGAAGAAGAAGAAGAAGAAGAAGAAGAAGAAGAAGAAGAAGAAGAAGAAGAAGGAGAAGAAGAAGAAGAAGAAGAAGAAGAAGAAGAAGAAGACGAAGAAGAAGAAGAAGAAGGAGAAGTAGAGAAATGCGAAATCGGAAATGCGAAACTAATTCTGTTAGGCCATAGCCCCTCAGAATGGGGATATACAGAATACAACACAATTTCAGAAATCCATATCAACATTAAGCAAAGAGGAATGAGAGAGAGAGAGAGAGAGAGAGAGAGAGAGAGAGAGAGAGAGAGAGAGAGAGAGAGAGAGAGAGAGAGAGAGAGAGAGAGAGAGAGAGAGAGAGAGAGAGAGAGAGAGAGAGAGATGAACAACGAGCAACTGTTTAATGACAAGGCCATCTGCAAAAAATGGGGGAGGGGGTAACAATGGGAAATGCTCGGAGACGGAGAGAGAGAGAAACAGAGTGTGTGTGTGTGTGTATGCATGTATGTGTGTGTTTGTGTGTGTGTGTGTGTGTGTGTGTGTGTGTGTGTGTATTGGGTCTACTTGAGTATAGTGAGCGAAAAGAGCGGAATTATTTTTAGACGGAAGTATGTCACGTGAATCTCGTCACAAATCGCATCGCATTGAGATTGGATCGTATATTGTGTGGCAGGCCCTTAACTGTGCAGGTAGTCATGGAGACAGGAAGGCGGTGGTATGATTCAAGAACAACAGCAACAACAACAACAACAACAACAACAATTATCATCATCATCATCAACAGCAACAATAACAACGACACATTTTGTTTTTTAATTTATGTGCCTTTATTATGCTAAAATACTTAAAGAACACCCAGATGCGCCTTTAAAACCCACCAGGTCCGTCAGTGAAAATCACGGGTTTCGCGTGTTTCCCTCTCTCGCTGGTAAGAAATCTTATTTTGACCAAGTGTGGCTCCCATACAGATTTCCTCATGCACGAAAACGAGACATCACTTTAAAGAGCAGCCTCGATCGTGTATGTGGAAAGTCTGTATGTGGGCCACACCGACCCAGAAAGAACCCAAGGGACTTAATCCAGCCGGGTCAGTGGGTCTTTAAAGACCCACCACGTCACGTGTCAAAATCACGGTTTTCACGTGTCTTCCCTCTTATAGCTGATAAGAAATCTTAAGAAATCTTCCTAGCATAAGAGGGAATGTGACACGTGACGTAGGGGATTTTTAAAGACACACTGACGCACCACGATTGAGTCCCCCTTTTTCTTAGGTAGCTGTGACCCACATTCAAATGTCCCCAACTACAAATTGAGGCTGCTCTTTAAAATTATGTTTCGTTTTCAATTTGGGGATATTTGTATGGGAGTCAAACCTGGTCAAAACAAGATTTCTTACCAGCTATAAAAGGGAAAACACGTGAAACCCGTGATTTTGACACGTGACCTGGTGGGTCTTTTAAGACCCAGTGACGCACCACGATTAAGTCCCTTGGGTTTTTTCTGGGTTGCTGTGACCAACATACAAATTTCCGCAACTTCAAATTGAGGCTGCTCTTTAAACTGATGTTACGGTTTGAATTTGGGGACATTATATGGGAGTCAGATTTGGTCAAAACAAGATTTATTTCTAGTTATAAGAGGGAAAACACGTGAAATCCATGATTTTGACACGTGATCTGGTGGATCTTTAAAGACCCCCCACGTCACGTGTCACATTCCCTCTTATGCTTGGAAGATTCCCTAAGATTTATTACCAGCTATAAGAGGGAAAACACGTGAAACCCGTGATTTTGACACGTGATCTGGTGGATCTTTAAAGCTACTAGTACCACCTTAGCCGAGGCACTTCTTTGTCATTTTTGTTATATGGCCATGTTATTGTTTTGTGTATTATGTAACTGGCTTTATATTGAGACAATGCATTGACATTGATGTAGAAAGACTTCAAAGTTTCAACAAATATTGTTTAGGTTTGTTTAGAGTCGACAATACAGAATGTTCACGAAATGTTCACGTAATGTGGTTTGCAAATGATATCTCAAGAACTAATTGAGATAAAGACTTCAAATTTTGCACGCTTCTTTTTTACACTGTGGCCTGTTGCATGAACCTCAAATCGGGCTTCTATTGTGCAGTTAAACGTTTTGTTTTAAATGTGTATTTTTTTCATCACATTTTTTTCTTGTAATGCGAGCAACTGTAGGAAAATATCTAATAGACCTACCTGCTGTCGGTTTGGTTCATGCAACAAAACTGTTCATTTTCTTTGTTTGGGTGAAAATTGAAAGCTCTCCAATAATTAGATTTGTGTCAATCAGTGTCAAAGTAAATAAAGCAATTTTCCTGTCCGCGATGTGAACATTCTGTATTTTCGCCTCTATCTAGAAAATATTTTCTGCAAAGTTTAAGTCCTTCTACGTCAATGTCAATGTATTTTCTCATTAGAAAGCCAGTTACATAAAAATTAAAGAATAAAAAAGGCCATTATAAGACAAATGAAAAAAAAGTGCGTCGGCATTGGGGAGCAGATAAAAGATGTATTTATGAAGTGGATAATGTAGTCTAAGTAAAACATATTTATGAACGAAAAGGCATAGAATAATGTTTTACGGCAAAATAGGGTAGGCCTACACTATCTATAGAATTGATCAATAATGCAATGCACAGAAAGAGCGACTTTACGCCAAATGAGGGGATTTAGAAGAAGAAAAAAACTACACAAAGAAACATCTGCAAATAAAATCAACCCCAAATAAGACAACATGAAAGTGTAACTCTACACTAAATGTCAAAAAGCAAACAATCCGCAACTCAAAATGGAACATGGAATTAAATTATACTTATTTAGGTGTTTTTTTAATGTAACACTTTCAAAAGGTAACATCTAAATATAAAACTCAGCTTAATATGTCAAAACGTGAAATGTCGTCACGGAGAGAGAGAGAGAGAGAGAGAGAGAGAGAGAGAGAGAGAGAGAGAGAGAGAGAGAGAGAGAGAGAGAGAGAGAGAGAGAGAGAGAGAGAGAGAGAGAGAGAGAGAGAGAGAGAGAGAGAGAGAGAGAGAGAGAGAGAGAGCATACTCTTTTTGTATTTATTGTTTCATCAAAAAACAACTGACAAATGTAATAGAAATAGACGAACGAGAGGAAAATATGTGCCCCAGCACCACGAAAGGGACATTAAGTCGCTGGACTAGTTTCTCACAACAGGATTGCAAAGTCAAAAATAATTTTTTTTTTAATTTTGTGTAATTGGTATTTTTGTATTCTCTAAAATCTTATCTTCCATAATTTATGTATAAAGGATAATTTGTAACATGGTCTCTAAATGGTCTTATAAGTGTCTTAATTAAAACGAGTGGGTCGATGCATTTTCTTCAGCAAGGCTAGACTTTAGATTTTTCTCAAAATGGCTGACGCTGACCATACTAACTTTAAAGTTTGTTCATAACTCTAGAACAGAAAAAAATAGAAGAATGGTTCTTCTATCATTAGAAAGAGAATTGTCTGCACGTTTCAAATGTATAATTTTGTCAGAATGGTCATTTAAAAAAAAAAAGTTTTTAAAATGTTATTTCCAGATGTAACATTGAATAAGCAAATAATATACATTTTTTTTCATCAAACCATTCGTAAAACAAACAAAAACAAACAAGCGAAGGAAGTAAAGATTCCCTCTTTTTTTTTAACCCTCATTTCAAATAAGAGGAAAATAAAAAGAGATTATGTTCTGTTAAAATGATATCTTTTCATTTTTTTTCTTGAAAGAATTCTTGTTTGCTATGGGTTATTTTTAAATTGGAGAGTCATTTGTTCCTTAGATCTCCATCCGAATAGAGGAGACTAGATTTGAATAAATTATTATTTGGTCGAGGGAATGATAGCCAATGGGTGTGTCTGCTTGTGTGCGTCTTAAATTTGTCTGCTATCATTTTTTGAGCATTTTCGTTGACACTATTATGCATGCAGATTGCCTTTTTGAGGAACAGTCTGTCTTGAAAGATTAGCATTAAGTTTGACACTTAATGTCCCTTTCGTGGTGCTGGGTCACATATCGCCTTTCTGGAGTCTGGTTTCGATGATGCAGTGACGAGCAAGGCGGACATCAATTCAACAGAGTGGAGTTGCAATAATTCTGAAAGCTTATCTCGGTGGAAATCTGACACAGCACTGAACCATGAAGCAGGCTTAGACACGGCTGTATGTGTGTCCAACGTAACGACTCCGGCGTGAAGAGAGATGGGACGAGGATTCCGGCTGTTTATTACACACCTTTGTCCGTTCCATATCTTGATTTGTCACTATTGAGCTAGGGAATAAGCACGGAAGGCAGTAACACAAAAACACGCGCAGGCGCGCGCGCACACACAGACACAGACGCACATACACGCACGCACGCACGCATGCAAGCACGTACGCGTGCGCGCATACACACACACACAGTTTGTAGTTTTGGTCCTCCTGTTCTAGTGCATGTGCCTGTTTGTGAGTGTGCATATAAGTGTAAAGCGCACGCGCCTGTGTGTGTGTGTGTGTGTGTGTGTGTGTGTGTGTGTGTGTGTGTGTGTGTGTGTGTGTGTGTGTGTGTGTGTGTGTGTGTGTGTGTGTGTGTGTGTGTGTGTGTGTGTGTATGTATGTATGCATGTGTGTGCGTGTTTGTGAACTCGCGCGCGTGATTGTTGATGTGTGTAGGGTATTTTTGGTGTGTGTGTGTGTGCGTGTGTCAAAGTCAAAAATACTTTATTATCACGTTAGGTGAAATTACAGTGTGGTCTCGTACAAGCACAATACAACCAAAGAAACACATTTGCATGCATGAAAAATGGAAACAAAACTAAGGAAAAATTAATGACAAATCATGCTTCGCAAAAAAATGAACATAGTTAGGGTCGATACAAGCGACTATCAAAGCATTAACTGCCCTCTTTCCCACCATTTCTATTATCGCATTCATTTGTTCACCCCCACTCTACCCCAAATCCTCACCCTCTCCAAGTCACCCCAAGCTTTAACATATTATGGGTCCCTTCCCGTTCCCAACATTTCATGCACCTCCCTCTTCTCTCTCTCTGTCTCTGTCTGTCTGTCTGTCTGTCTGTCTGTCTGTCTGTCTGTCTGTCTGTCTGTCTCTCTCTCTCTCTCTCTCTCTCTCTCTCTCTCTCTCTCTCTCTCTCTCTCTCTCTCTCTCTCTCTCTCTCTCTCTCTCTCTCACGCACACACATGCACACACAGGCATAGAGACATACGGACAGACAGACACACACACACACACACGCACGCACGCTCACACACAGACACACACACAGACACACACACTACTGTACATGTTTACCAAATATACCTCTAGGTCTAAGCTAATGTATAATTCCTCATTATTTGGTCTTAGCAGAGATCTTGTTCAGACGTTCGAATGACTTACGGGCAAAACTAGCTGAATGTCTAATTGTTCTACAACGAATAATGCGGAACCGTCTATCAGATGGCAATAGTTCATAGCAATGCGATAGAACGTGACTTTGATCATTAGCGATCTCCATGGCTTTTCGAACTACACGTTTTTCATACAACAAACACAAACTGTCTTGTTTGCTACCCACGATCTTGCTACCAACATTCACAATCTTATTCAGAACACCCTTGGGTTTTACATTCAAGCCACCGTACCAACAAATGAACGAAAATGTTACAATAGATTCAAGAAAACAACGATAAAAGCTTTGGAGAAGATCTTTGCTAACATCGAAAGATCTGAGCTTTGTCAGGCAATACATCCTTGTCTGGCAGTTCTTGGAAACATGATCAACATGAGAACTAAAAGTAAACTTATTGTCTATGATTGTTCCCAGATGCTTGTATTCATGTACCCTTTCGACTGTCACACCTTTGATTGTGATATCTGGCATTGGTACCGGGGATTTCCTAAAGTCGACTACCATTTCTTTTGTTTTTGTTACGTTGAGGTCAAGATAGTTTTCCTCACACCAGGACACAAACTTTTCAACCTGCTCAAAGTAAGTACTGTCTGAATTAGAAAGGTCAACTAAAGCTGTATAAAGCTCTGTGTGTGTGTGTGTGTGTGTGTGTGTGTGTGTGTGTGTGTGTGTGTGTGTGTGTGCGCGTGCGTGTGCGTGCGCGTGTGTGCGCGTGCGTGCGGGTGCGTGCGTGTGTGCGTGCGTGCGTGTGCGTATACGTGTGCGTGTGCGTGTACGTGTACGTGTGCGTGTGCGTGCGTGCCTGTGTGTCTGTATGCTTGTGTGTTTGCTGCCAGGATATACCTCTTCCAGTAATGTTGCTGATGTAAGCAATATCAATTGGATTTGTCTTTGTTACATACAGGGGCACTTGCGCAATGAGACTTGCTCATTACATCCCGGTGAATGCAATACTAGCTTCAATCATTTTCACAGAAGACAAACGCACAAACACAAAACAAGAACAAAACACACACGAAATTATACCTTTCTAACACTCAACTCTTTATTGGTAGAAGGTTTGCTCTGTTTTAGTGCTTTCAAGTTTACTGATGTCTATTTTAGCGCTGGACAGCGGGTTGAATCCGAAACGTCGTGACTTGTTCTGTTTTTGTTATTGATGGCTTGGAGTCAAAGCGGACTATCTTTAGATTGTCAATTCACGTATTATTGAACTTATTGCGAAAAGTAATAACTGTAGCCTACATAGTAGGATGGGCGCTATATAAATTTTCCTCATAATTATTATTATTATTAATATTATTATTATTATTATTATTATTATTATTATTAATATTATTATTTTAAATTTTATTTTGTTATTATTATTATTATTATTATTATTATTATTATTATTATTATTGTTTGTGTAAAAAAAGACTGCAGAAATATAAAAAGCATAATCCCCATTTTATATTATTTGCAGTCATTTTTAATACAAGTTCTTAGTTTTTGCAATAACATCAATGATATATGAGGCAATGGTCTATCTAAAGATAGTTCGCTTTGACTTTAAGCCATCGTTATTAGTCCGTCACCAAGACGGACTATTGCGATGGGCTGGTTTGTATTTTTTTTTTTTTTCCCTTTTTTTATTTTTTTTTTTTCTGTCTGTCCCAAGGATATCTCCCGAACCGCTTGACCGAATCGCGTCAAATTTTGTGTGAAGGTGTGCCTCCTTAATAGGAAGAGATCGGCGCAAACCATTTTGCCGTCGTGACCTTGACCTTGGCGTACGACCTTGAAAACCGAAAATCTATTTTTAGCCATATCTCGGGCACCGATCAACATAGGATGTTGAAACTTGGTATGAAGGTGGTTTGGCGTATGCCCGTTCTGATGATGGCATACCGATCAAGGTCAAGGTCAAGGTCAAAAAGATCGCTGGAGCCTGAAAATCGGAGGGTCATTTTTTTCTCCTTCTGTCTGTCCCAAGGATATCTTTCGAACGGGTTGACAGAATCACATCAAATTGTGTGTGCTGGTGTGTCACCATGAGAGAAAGGCATCCGCGCAAACCATATTGCCGTCGTGACCTTGACCTTGGCGTACGACCTTGAAAACCGAAAATCTTTCAGGGGCCATAACTCCCACACCGTTAGTGTTAGAGTCTTCAAATTTGGCATGAAGGTACTTTGGCTTATGCCCGTTCTGATGGTGGCATACCGATCAAGGTCAAGGTCACGGTCCGGGAGATCGGTAGGCCTTGAAAGTGGTAGGGGTCTACAATTGGGTTTTAAGCCATATTTTCCACATTGGCACTTGACAGAAGCGCTTCAGATTGTGTGTGATACTGTATACCCTAGAGAAAAAAACATCCGAGCATAAATTATCACCATGCTGACCTTGACCTTGAAGTGTGACCTTGAAAACCGAAATTTCCTTCTTTGCGCTATATGTTTCTTCTTCAAGCTGTATCTCGTGAACTAGAAGACAGAATCCCTTCCAATTTTGTGTCAGGATGTGACACTCTACGGGGTGTCGCAAGTGCGTGGCATTGCTGGTGACGGACATGTCTGCCGCTCGGCGACGCCCTCGTTAAATCTTTTCTTTCGGGTTTCAATTTCGACTCTGTTTGATTTGTTGTGTATTTTAGAGGTCAAGCATAGGCCTACCAGCATATTAAGTGCAGAAATTTGTATATGGAGTTGGACATTTGCCATAGGGTTTTTGTTTGTGGCACAAGCCACAAACCTATTACTCACGTTGTCGGTCTGTCTGTCTGTCTGTCGGTCGGTCGGTCCAAAATGGTCGCACTTCAAATCGAGGCTGACAAAATTGTCGCACTTCAAATCGAGGCTGACAAAATTGTTGCACTTCACATCGAGGCTGCACTTCAATCGAGGCTGCTCTTTAAAATGATGTTTCGTTTTCAATACATTGTCGCACGCCGCAAACGATTGCGAATCCGCGCTTGTTGAAAGGCGAGCCTTAAAAAAACCCCGTCGACATTGAAGTTTAAAAAATCGATAACTACAGCTGTGCTCTAAAGCCCAGTGAAGCGACGCTTAACATTCTGATACATGATTTTAGATGGCTGTTTGAAGGGTAGGCGGGGCTCACATAGACAGACAGACAGACAACGAGCAGACAGACAGACATAAAGACACACACACACACACACACACACACACACACACACACACACACACACACACACACACACTGGACTAGACTGGAACCAATTTATTGTCAGATTAACTATAAAAGCTGTACTGACATTGAAAAAAAAAGTAAAACAAAAAACGATGAAATTCAATAGATAATAAAGAAATTATACAAAACTGGAAATTGGAAAAAAAAAAAAACACGATCTCTCTCTCTCTCTCTCTCTCTCTTCTCTCTCCTCTCTCTCTCTCTCTCTCTCTCTCTCTCTCTCTCGCTCTCTCTCTCTCTCTCTCTCTCTCTCTCTCTCTCTCTCTCTCTCTCTCTCTTTCTAACCAACTCTCTTTCACTCACTTTAATCACCCTATCTTAATCCATAAACACACACTCACACAAACGCCCCCCCCCCCCCCCCCCACGCGTGATTGCAGTTGGTTGGGTCTTTTTAACATTTTTGTTCCCAAACATTCTTGCTTTTTTTTGGTCAAAGTGTGATAACAGAAAAACCAATATATCCAAAAGTTGACACGTTGACAAAATGATTATTATAAAATCATAGAAATATAGCCTATTTACTAGTACTGTGCGTCCAGTCAGCGCTCATTGTCTGCCAACTTCGTCCCGATCCGCCACAAAGACACTGGTCTGTGCGCTAGTCCTGTCCAGGCTGGACTATTTAATAGTCTCTTGGCTGGCTCACCCACATAATCTTATTGATAAGCTACAGAGGGTCGAAAACAGTGCTGCCAGACTTGTTTCCAAGTCATCTAAGCGGGAACATGTCACACCCATTTTACAGTCGCTTCATTGGTGGCCTATCCAACCCAGGATTGATAACAAAGTAGGATCCATTTGCTTTGCCTATGTCACTGGTGCAGGACCTCAGTATATCGGAGGAAAATAGGGTTTTACGCCCTCTTCGGCCTTTCGGCCATGTGGGGCATTTGTAAATATAAAGATGGTGGGAACAATACTGGGGGCAATACCAGGAGGCAGTGATTAACCAGTAAAGTCCCGATCTTTTTCTTTAATACAGATATGTGTAGCAGTACCTACGCCTCGGATAAACCTCATCGGCTATGGTACTGCCTCGATAATCTAAACCTTAAAAATACCTCAGTATTTCAGAGTCATTTTTCACTCTTATACCCCACCCCCTCCTGTCAGCTCCGTTCTTCTGTTGCAGACACACCCCGTCTCTTGCGCATCCCATCTGTCAGAACCAAATCATTCGGTCAGCGATCCTTTGCTTTCCAAGGCCCTTCTATCTGGAATAATCTGCCCTTCAACGTCCGCCACTCTCAGTCAGTCAGCTCTTTCAAATCATCCACCCAAACCCATCTCTTTGAAAACCCATCAGTTGGAATGTTTTGAGCACAGGAAATCTTGCCGTTTGAGATGTTTGTGTGTGGACGGGTCTGATATATGTGTGTGTGTGTGTGTGTGTGTGTGTGTGTGTGTGTGTGTGTGTGTGTGTGTGTGTGTGTGTGTGTGTATGTGTGCGTGTGTGTGTGTGTGCGTGTGTGTGTGTTGTGCGTGCGTGTTGTGCGTGCGAGCGTGCGTGCGTGCGTGCGCGCGCGCGCGCGCGCGCGCGCGCGTGTGTGTGTGTGTGTGTGTGTGTGTGTGTGTGTGTGTGTGTGTGTGTGTGTGTGTGTGTATGTGTTTGTGTGTGTTGATGTTCTTCCGTTTATGTGTGTGTGTGTGTATGCATGCGTGTGTGTGTGTGCGTGCGTGCGTGTGTGTACGTGTGTGTGTGTATGCACGCGCTTGCGCATGCATGTGTGTGTGTGTGTGTGTGTGTGCGCGTGTGTATGTGTGTGTGCGTGCGTGCGTGTGTGCGTGTGTGATAGAGATATAGGGAGCAACTATGCATCTGTATTCTTCCCTTGCCTGCACATGGATATGTACGAGTGTGCTCATACGCGCGCGTTTTGTGTATGTGTGTGTGCGTGTGTGTGCATGTGCGTGCGCGCGTGCGTGAGTGTGAGTCAATGCTCTCGCGTCTATGTTCTTCCCGTGTCTGCTTATGGCTATGTATGCACTGTGTGCTTTTGCATGCGTGTGAGTGTGTGTGCGAGTATTGGGGTGTATGAGTCTTCTGTTTCTGTGTGAATGCTTTGGGTTTAGGATTTGCTTGGGTGTTGGCTGTTAGAAAAGTTGCACGTGTATTTATCGTGAAAAAAGTGTTTGTTGTGATCAGTGTTTTAGGGTTGGATTATGGAAGGGAAGTGTGTGTGTGTGTGTGTGGGGGGGGGGGGGGGCTGTAGTATTGTGAGTCCGTTTAGTATTTTTCAGAGAGAGAGAGAGAGAGAGAGAGAGAGAGAGAGAGAGAGAGAGAGAGAGAGAGAGAGAGAGAGAGAGAGAGAGAGAGAGAGAGAGAGAGAGAGAGAGAGAGAGAGAGAGAGAGAGAGAGAGAGAGAGAGAGAGAGAATAACAAATATTCCATCGTTTGTGTGTTTTAAAATTGATGAAGCATGCAAATAGGGCATTTGCCACGAGTGTTCGTTCTCTATGCTAGACTACTAATTTGCGGGTGCCCACCGGTTCGCATAATGCGTTTCGCATAATCCTTTGATCAGAGCCGCGGGCGCAAGTCGAGTGTCTCTTCAAAAATAACTTGGCAGTTCGCATAAACGGGTTTGCCATTTCGCATATTATGCACTCTTGCAGGTTCTAATGCACTCTACGTGACTTTCTGTTACTTTCTTACTATCCCTAACCTATCCCTAACCCTATCCCTAACCTATCCTTAACCCTATCCCTAACTTTCTGAGTTTTATGCGAAATGCCATGTCCACAAAGCTTTGTATGCGAAGCGGCAGTATGTGAATCGGCTTTATGCGAAGCGGCAGTATGCGAAACGGCAATATGCGAACCGGGGCGCACCGTCATTTGCCCGCACTCGTTCTCCCCTAGTTACGCTGACCTTTCTAATTCAACTCTCTAAATTCAACTCAGTCAATTTTCAGGTGGTCGTCCTCACGTGGCAAATGCCCTATTGGAAATCAATATATAAATTGAGCAAACAGTCTCCAACACCCCCCCCACCCCCCCCCCCACCCCCACACACACACACACACACCCGCCCCCTCACACACGCCATACCACTCCTATCTTATTACAAAATGTCACATACTCATACATAGACACTCCCACTCAACCTGCATACATAAGATTTCTCTAGTCTACCCCCTCCCCATCCCTATTTTCTTGTCCTCAACCACACCCCACCCCCTTCATCCCCACCCTCCTACATGCACATCTGTTCTTTTATCATTCCCTCTCCGTACACCCCCCCCCCCCCCCCCCCCCCCCCTTCTGGCGACCTCCTCCCCCCTCCCCCTGCTTTTTCGTCGAAACAATATGATTTGAAAGATTTATAATACTCTGGCAAAATGCGAGTCTCTTCACAAGGCTAAGACTACAGCCATGGGTGGGTCCACTAGTTTCCCATCGTCATTCTTCTTCATCGTTATGATGGTGATGGGTTCCTTCAAGTTCCACTCAGTCTATGGCAAGGGTAAGTTATGCGTATGCCGGTCTGTCGTTTCCGACCATGACTGCCGTGCTATTATTATTTGGTTATATCTGGATGTTCTTAGCCCTTTCACCGCCAGACATCTTTGAGCCAAACATTACCAGTAGACTTACTTGGCTAAAGAAAAGATTCTGTCTGCAATATTGTGGGATTTCTCTGTAACACATTTAGAATAGGGTCAATCCTTACTGCCCAAATTTAGGAACACAATATTATTGAACAACAGACCCTGATTTCAAGGGTTTTAATGACATGAGTGTTAAGTAATTGTGGTGCAAAAATGCGATATTGGCGGTGAAAGGGTTTTAAGTGATATGTTTTACTTTACTTTATCCTGTTTGATGTTTTTATGTGACATGTTCTACTTCACTTTATTCTTTCTCTGTTTATGTGATTTATTATGTTATAAGTAGGCCTATATGGGATGTACCGTGCATTGTCAGAGTAAATAGTTGTATTTTCACTTTGCATGTTACTATAAAGTTCTACGTGTTGGTTTATTCAATCATGTTTTAAATGTACGTGTTTGTTATGCCGTGCCACGGCCTAATTTCTCATTGATAATAAAGTAGTCTTGAGTCTTGATTACAACGGAAGGGGCAGTTCCTAGTCCTGGGATCTGGTCAAACATTTTGTGCTCTCTTGAAACAAAATCTCGTATACTAAAAGACTAAACCAATACTGCAGAAAACCTTTGTGTGGATTGATTTGACTTTAAAAGATAGGTCTTGTCAAGCGAAAAACATGTTTGAGTCAAAAGTGCCTATTTTTCACGTGATCCAGTTTGATGCAGAATAAAGAGGCCACGCATTGCGTATCAAATTGAACCGTGTGACAACATTGACAAAATACTCCTAAGTCTTTATTACAAACAACAAGATAACTTATGATGACATAAACCATACAAGAACATATCCGAATAGTGAATTGTATAGCATTCGGAAGCATAGCTTTCTTACAGGAATTGTTCTAAATACTGACAGCGGTGTGGGGGTTTTTCTTCTCCGAAACAGGACTTTTTTAGATAGTCTTTTTTTTCTCCCAAAATCTTGTTCTTCTTCTTGTTCTTCTTCTTCTTGTTCTTCTTCTTGTTCTTCTTCTTGTTCTTCTTCTTCTTGTTCTTCTTCTTCTTCTTCTTGTTCTTCTTCTTGTTCTTCTTCTTGTTGTTGTTGTTGTTGTTCTTCTTCTTGTTGTTGTTGTTGTTGTTGTTGTTGTTTCTTGTTGTTGTTGTTCTTCTTCTTGTTCTTCTTCTTGTTCTTCTTCTTCTTCTGTTCTTCTTGTTCTTCTTCTTTCTTCTTCTTCTTCTTCTTCTTCTTCTTCTTCTTCTTCTTCTTCTTCTTCTTCTTCACTGCATTCCCAGGCCAAAAAGCCACAATGGGCAAAGTACATATGCGTCCGCTTTCAGTTACCACTGGTCTCCCCGCTGCGTACAGCCGACACATTC
>CM065697.1:49509891-49519891 GCA_017654935.2 Phymorhynchus buccinoides
CAGATAAGTGTAGCAGTAACCACGCCTCGGTTAAACCTCATCGGCTATGGTACCGCCACAAGTAGTGAATATAAAAAAACACCTGTATTTTAGAATTTCCTTGTTAGTGTGTTAAGGGCATCACATACACTTATAGACGGGTTTATCGAATTTGGCAAAGTTGTTTTCATGTCGATATTATAATATTTTATATTTTTTGTTAGTACGTTAAGAGCATTTTGTAAACGTATGGACGGGTTTATATTGAATTTGATCGAGCCAATCTGGTAAAATGGTCTTGTGATATAACTCTCTTGACTGCGTTAGAGAAAACAACAACAGCATATCAGAGTTATTCCTCTTCATCTGATGACGTCATCAGTGATGTCGTCGAGTCAGTACGTGATACGTTATATGACAGTCAAGGGGTTAAGTTTATAACACTGTAAAAGCAAGCCGTGTCTCTTGGCATTGGTCTGCACTGTTCCGACACACACACGCACGCACGCACATACACACACAGACACACACACACACACACACACACACACACACACACACACACACACACACACACACACACACACACACACACACACACACACACACACACACACACACACACACACACACACACACACACACACACACACACACACACACACACACACCACACCCACACACACACACACACACACACACACACACACACACACACACACACACCACACACACACACACACCCCACTCCCCCCCCCCCCCCCCCACACACGAAGCTGATGAAATATATGAAATAGAAACACGGGGAACCACAAAATAATGTAGTGAACGAAACTGTTAGAATTTCATCAGATTCATATACACGGTAGTATTTCACGAGCATCACGCCTCACAAAGTGGGGAAAGCCGCACGACTGCGGTTGGACAAATAGGCCAACCCCTTTGTTGTGGTCGTCGTCGTATCCTGGCTAAAAGACTCCAGGGATCATCCCAACAGCCGAAGCCCTTGAACACTATGATACAAAATGCGCCAGCTAGGAATGAGAACATTACGCGTGTGACCGGTTTTTTTATTACCCCGCCACGTGGGCAGCCACACTCCGACTTGGGAGAAGGTCAGCCCGTTTAGCACACAATCATGTTGCAGGAACACCCCATCCGGCAACCAGCATGACCCGGAGCTGCTCATCACCACCACCTCGGAAACCGACGTCAGCGTGCAGGTCACGACCCCCGGAGGCGTCCTTGACCCCGACGTATCGGTCACGGTCAACAGAGCCTCGTCCGCCACCGTGGTCATTCCCAGGGCCATACGAGGCGGCGCCGGGGTGGAGCTGGTCAGATAATGCAGATAACGACCATTAATAGGAATTGTTCGGAAATAATTAAGGGGAGTAATTTCATGGTGTGTAGGAGTTATCTTGCCTAATTCAATCGGTCAAACAGGGGAAGTTACTCTGCCATCAGGTAAATCCCCAGCCCTCGCTTCGTGTGTTTGAGACACACAGCATGTGGAACGCAGTGCGTCATTCTAAATTTGACGTCATTTATATTTTTACGTCACAGTTTGTAAGTTCTATCACTTTGTAGCAACCTTATTTTTCTACAAAATGTTTGCAAGTCGATTACTCGCATCCTGCGGTTTCAAGCTTGGACGCCATTGACCGAGTAATGGAGGTAAGCAACTCTAATTTTCACGAAGTGCTCTCCCCTAGTTTTTTTTCTCTCCGAAAATCGTCTATTAAGGCACACTAGGGCCAGCAACACGACATACGACTCGCATATGAATACGATGCGATTTAGACGATGTGAGTCATGATTCACGTGAAAGTAATTTATTGGGTCTACTTGAGCGTAGTCAGCGAACATGGCAGAACTAGTTTTAGACGGAAGTGTTTCATGTGAATCATGACTCACTGTGACACGATCGCATCGCACCCCTGTACGATTTTACACGCCGTGTGGCGCCGACTTATCACACCGAGTTATATATTTTAGTGTTTTGCTGTCCCATCTTCTGGGCCGTACAGTGGCGTTGCTCCCACGCCGCTCATTCCGAGTCCCAATTCGCAGCCACACCTCCGCACATTCAGGTCGCAGAATCCGAGACCAGCAGTCCAAGAGGAGCGAATCTATGTTATGCCGTCAGGTGGCAACCAACCGAGGAGACACTGCACTGCTGCTGAGTCACTTCGGTGGAGTTCAGTGGAGCCTGTTCAGGACACCACCTACTAAGCCCCCTACTGACGACACTATTCTCTTAGTCGCGGAGCCAGCGTGAGTGAGGTCCTCCTCCGAGGGCGCCACCACGACCGTCCACCGACAGCTCCCCAGTGTGTGTGTGTGTGTGTGTGTGTGTGTGTGTGTGTGTGTGTGTGTGTGTGTGTGTGTGTGTGTGTGTGTGTGTGTGTGTGTGTGTGTGTGTGTGTGTGTGTGTGTGTGTGTGTGTGTGTGTTGTGTATGTTTGTGTGTGTGTGAGTATGTGTGTGTGTGTGGTGGGGGGGGGGGGCGCATTCACGCGTGTGTATGTGTCTTTGTGTCCATTACGCGTTTGAGTTTGTGTGAAGTAATGTGTGTGAGTGCCGGTGGTGCCTGTTAGCTAGTGAGCACTCAGACATACAACCAAGCATTCACGCATTGTGCCTCTGTATGCATTTCGCAGTCTGACAAGGCAATTCACATCACCTCCGACGCTCCAATAGCGGTGTTTGGAGTGAACAAAGAAATCTACATGATGGACATGTACACGGCACTGCCCCTGGAGTCGCTGGGTCAGGAGTACATTGCCCTAACTAACAAACGTAACCCCGTCATCATGGTCATCGCCACTGACGATGACACCACAGTCACCATCACCTTTCCTGGTCATCCTGACATTGACGTGACTTATGCCGGAACTACGTACGGGTACGTACAATCCGAATGTAGAAAATGGTACTGGCTTCAGTGAGTTAAGTTCTAGAGAAATGTTTCAAGCTATCGGGGAATGTGTAGTTGCTGGAAAATTATGTGTTTGTTTAATTTTACACAGTGGCTACGGTTACGGGGTTGTTGCAACACGTTCAGGGATATCAACTCTTGCTAGTCGCAGTTTTCATCCACAACATTAATGCATTTTCTTATTTCATACATTGAACGCATCAAGGTTATGTTCAAGTAAAGAATAGGGTTGGTGGTGGTGATGGCGTGTTTTGTCGTTGCTGCAAATATGCAGATTAAAGATACACTGACCCACCACGATTAAGTCCCTTGGTTTTTTTCTGGGTAGCTGTGACCCATATACAATGCCCCCAACTTGAAATTGAGGCTGCTCTTTAAAATGATGTTTCGTTTTCAATTTGGGGGAATTTGTATGAGAGGATAACTGGTCAAAACAAGATTTCTTACAAGCTATAAGAGGGAAAACACGTGAAACCCGTGATTTTGACACGTGATCTGGTGGGTCTTTAACCCCCCCTCCTCCATTTCTCGGTTCTTTCCGGTTGTTGTTTTTCAGTCTTGCCTTTCTTACGGCAGATTGAGCACTTCAACCTCTCTCGTTTTCTATATTTCACGTTAACTTGCATCCATTTAAACAATTCAAGATATGCTTTCGCTAATAGTAGAACATAAAGGAAAGATGGATCACAGAGGGAAAAAACCCCGCAATGAACCAAGACTGTGACGGGGTGTTGATCTGCATCTTAGCTTCTTTTTGTGTGTGTGTGTGTGCGTTTCGCACAGGCCCAACGACGTCCTGACCCTCACCATCGACCAGTACGACACCTTCCACGTGGTTCAGGAGGACAACGACGTGGATTTTACCGGTGCTCGAATCGTGGCCGATAAACCCGTAGCCGTTCTGAACGGGAACAAATTCTCCTCGGTGACCGACGAACCGACAACGATGACCACTGACCACCTGTCTGACATGGCCATACCCGTCAGTCAGTGGGGTGTCCGTTTTGGTCTGGGGCACACCCCGGATAGAGGAACTGTCGGGGATAAATTCAAGGTGCTGGCGTCTCAGGACGACACCCAGTTCGCTACCGGGGACGGGACGGGGTATAGTTTGACTTCTGCTGGAGATTTTGAGGTAGGTGTGAGAGAGAGAAGGGTGGGGATAGGGGTGAGAGGAAGAAGAAGAAGAAGAAGAAGAAGAGAGAGAGAGAGAGAGAGAGAAAGAGAGAGAGAGAGAGGGAGAGAGAGAGAGAGAGAGAGAGAGAGAGAGAGAGAGAGAGAGAGAGAGAGAGAGAGAGAGAGAGAGAGAGAGAGAGAGAGAGAGAGAGAGAGAGAACGAATGAACGAACAAAATTTTGTTTAATCAGGGTTATAAAATAAGCATACAATTTGCTTTTTTACACTCAGCCCTGAGGCTAAGCAAAGGTTAACAAAGGTTAACAAAGAGATAGAGAGATGGACAGAGATGGAGAGAGACAGACAGAGACAGAGAGAAAGATCATTTTGTGTTCATGTGTAGATTTGTGTGTTTGTCTGGTTGTCCATTGTTAGTTATTGGTTGCACCTTGGGTTTGCTTGTTGCTGATAAGCTGAATGTATTGATGATCTGGCTGTCATATTTGTTTTCAGTTCCTCTTATTTTCGTGGTTTCGTGGTTGTTCTTGTTTTGTTGGCTTTCTGATAAACCCACGAATGGATTCGCATATTTTCTGTCTTCATGTTTTTCTTTTTCTAAATTTGAATTCTGATATTTGACACTTTTATATCGGTTCGTTTGACTTGATATGGACATTTAATTCTTGTTCTTGATCTTACACGTGTTATTCTTGCATTATTTGTTGTTCTCTTGTTTCATTTCCCCCCGGTTCCTATGATACATCATGTGTTATTTTAGTTAGCCCTGCAAGCAAAATCCTCACATTGTGCCCACGTTTACATTCGTTTTCAGGTTCTGGATGTGGCGGTAGGCGTGTTCACATCCATACTAGCCGACAAACCGGTGGCTGTCGCCATGCTGTCCCGAGACTATTCCGACAACATCAAAGAACCTTACTATGGTAAGTCGATCAGTAGGTCAATCAGTAAGTCAACAAGTAAGTCAATAAGTAAATCAACAAGTAAGTCAATAAGTAAGTCAATAAGTAAGTCAATAAGTAAGCCAATAAGTAAATCAATAAGTAAATCAACAAGTAAGTCAATAAGTAAGTCAACAAGGAAGTCAATAAGTAAGTCAACAGGTAAGTCAACAAGTAAGTCAACAGGTAAGTCAACAAGTACGTCAGCAAGTAAGTCAACAAGTAAATCAATAAGTAAGTTAACAAGTAAGTCAATCAATAAGTGTATAAGTAAGTCAATAAGTAAGTAACTAACACCAGCCGCCGTGGCGTAGTGGTTAGCGTCACGGACTAGTGGCTGGGAGGTCTCGGGTTCGAATCCCATCAGAGGCGAGGGTTTTTTCGGCCCTGGCTCAATGGGAAGACTGAAACCACACAATCGAGCTTCATCCGCTTAACGGATGCGATTCTGAGAGTGTTGCTCTAATTTCAAGACCAACACTGCAGGTGTCTAGTTCTCGGGCCTGGTTAACGCCGGAATATCATTATGAAAGGAAGCGTAGAATACAGCCTGCCATGCAGTCTCAGACCGATATGGAACTCCATAGCATCATCATCATCATCATCATCATAGTCATCCGCCTCATTTCCATCAATCATTAAGAAATGGTTTTTTTTAAATATCTCAAATTCTGTGGCTTTGAAGCCTTGCTCTCATGGTGACCTCAGTTTCGGTTTCCGATCCAGTCTAAGCCTTGGTGCGTTCGGGTCAAAGTCATGGAGAACAGTGTGTTCTGGGGAGCTAAAATAATAGTGTTGTCAGTAGGGGGGTTAGTAGGTGGTGTCCTGAACAGGCTCCACTGAACTCCACCGAAGTGACTCAGCAGCAGTGCAGTGTCTCCTCGGTTGGTTGCCTCCTGACGACCTAACATAGATTCGCTCCCCTTGAACTGCTGGTCTCGGATTCTGCGACTTGGACAAACCGGGGTGTGGCTGCGAATTGGGATTCGGAATGAGCGGCGTGGGAGCAACGCCACTGAACGGCCCAGAAGATGGGACAGCAAAAAAAGAAGAAAAAGTGACTGACAGGTCACGTGCCCTTGGTGCGTTCGGTCAACGTCAATCATACAGTACCAGTGTGCTCCAGGGAGCTGTCGATCAACGTCAATCATACAGTATCAGTGTGCTCCAGGGAGCTGTCGGTCAACGTCCATCATTCAGTACCAGTGTGCTCCAGGGAGCTGTCGATCAACGTCAATCATAAAGTACCAGTGTGCTCCAGGGAACTGTCGATCAACGTCAATCATACAGTATCAGTGTGCTCCAGTGAGCTGTCGATCAACGTCAATCATACAGTATCAGTGTGCTCCAGTGAGCTGTCGATCAACGTCAATCATACAGTATCAGTGTGCTGCTCCAGGGAGCTGTCGATCAACGTCAATCATACAGTACCAGTGTGCTCCAGGGAACTGTCGATCAACGTCAATCATACAGTATCAGTGTGCTCCAGGGAGCTGTCGATCAACGTCCATCATACAGTATCAGTGTGCTCCAGGGAGCTGTCGATCAACGTCAATCATACAGTATCAGTGTGCTCCAGGGAGCTGTCGATCAACGTCAATCATACAGTATCAGTGTGCTCCAGGGAGCTGTCGATCAACGTCAATCATACAGTATCAGTGTGCTCCAGGGAGCTGTCGATCAACGTCAATCATACAGTATCAGTGTGCTCCAGGGAGCTGTCGATCAACGTCAATCATACAGTATCAGTGTGCTACAGGGAGCTGTCGATCAACGTCAATCATACAGTATCAGTGTGCTCCAGGGAGCTGTCGATCAACGTCAATCATACAGTATCAGTGTGCTCCAGGGAGCTGTCGATCAACGTCAATCATACAGTATCAGTGTGCTCCAGGGAGCTGTCGATCAACGTCAATCATACAGTATCAGTGTGCTCCAGGGAGCTGTCGATCAACGTCAATCATACAGTATCAGTGTGCTCCAGGGAGCTGTCGATCAACGTCAATCATACAGTATCAGTGTGCTCCAGGGAGCTGTCGATCAACGTCAATCATACAGTATCAGTGTGCTCCAGGGAGCTGTCGATCAACGTCAATCATACAGTATCAGTGTGCTCCAGGGAGCTGTCGATCAACGTCCATCATACAGTATCAGTGTGCTCCAGGGAGCTGTCGATCAACGTCAATCATACAGTATCAGTGTGCTCCAGGGAGCTGTCGATCAACGTCCATCATACAGTATCAGTGTGCTCCAGGGAGCTTTCGATCAACGTCAATCATACAGTATCAGTGTGCTCGAGGGAGCTGTCGATCAACGTCAATCATACAGTATCAGTGTGCTCCAGGGAGCTGTCGATCAACGTCAATCATACAGTATCAGTGTGCTCCAGGGAGCTGTCGGTCAGCGTCAATCATACAGTATCAGTGTGCTCCAGGGAGCTGTCGATCAACGTCAATCATACAGTATCAGTGTGCTCCAGGGAGCTGTCGATCAACGTCCATCATACAGTATCAGTGTGCTCCAGGGAGCTGTCGATCAACGTCAATCATACAGTATCAGTGTGCTCCAGGGAGCTGTCGATCAACGTCAATCATACAGTATCAGTGTGCTCCAGGGAGCTGTCGATCAACGTCCATCATACAGTATCAGTGTGCTCCAGGGAGCTGTCGGTCAACGTCAATCATACAGTATCAGTGTGCTCCAGGGAGCTGTCGATCAACGTCCATCATACAGTATCAGTGTGCTCCAGGGAGCTGTCGATCAACGTCAATCATACAGTATCAGTGTGCTCCAGGGAGCTGTCGATCAACGTCAATCATACAGTATCAGTGTGCTCCAGGGAGCTGTCGATCAACGTCAATCAAACAGTATCAGTGTGCTCCAGGGAGCTGTCGATCAACGTCAATCGTACAGTATCAGTGTGCTCCAGGGAGCTGTCGATCAACGTCCATCGTACAGTATCAGTGTGCTCCAGGGAGCTGTCGATCAACGTCAATCGTACAGTATCAGTGTGCTCCAGGGAGCTGTCGATCAACGTCAATCGTACAGTATCAGTGTGCTCCAGGGAGCTTTCGATCAACGTCAATCATACAGTATCAGTGTGCTCCAGGGAACTGTCGATCAACGTCAATCATACAGTATCAGTGTGCTCCAGGGAACTGTCGATCAACGTCAATCATGCAGTATCAGTGTGCTCCATGGAGCTGTCGATCGATGCACCCACACTGACCCGGCGACTAACGCATTGTTGTCGTCAGTAAGAACATTGAATTATCTCCATGTCAACATTTGAAGATGTGCTCAGTCAAAAGCAGCGTGTGTCAAAATAGAGACTAGTGTTCAGTCCAAACTGTGTCGATTCAGTTCAGACAATGTATAATGTGTCAATAGACGATTTTCGGAAAACAACTAGGGGAGAGCACTTCGTGAAAATTAGAATTGTTTATCTCCATTGCTCTGTCAAATACCATAGCAACAATGGCGTTGGAGCTTGAAACCGCAGGATGCGAGTGCGACTTGCAAACATTTTTGTAGAAAAATGAGGGGCGGCCAGTATCCACAAACTGCGAACTTGCAAAATGTGACGTAAAAATATAAATGACATCAATTTTAAAATGACACACGGTGTTCTAAGTGATGTAAGTCTAATCAAACACACGAGCCGAGAGCTAGGGATCTACCTGAAGGTAGAGTAACTCCCCCTGTTTGACCGATTGAATTAGGCAAGATCACTCCCACACACCATGAAATTACTCCCCTTAACTATTTCCGAACAATCCCTATTCAAGAACACCCTTTTTATAAAAATAAATCTCAACACAGACAATTTGAAATGAGTACTAACACATTAACCCTTTCACCGCCAAAGTCGCATTCTAGCACCACAGTGATTTAACACCTATGTCACTAAAAGGCATCAAATTGGGGTCTATTATCCAAAGACCCTATTGTCGTAGTTTTGGGAAGTAAGGATAGACCTTATTAATCTATGCCACAGAAGAATCCCCAATACTGCAGATGGATTTTGTTCTCTACCCAGGTAAATGTCATGGGAAATGTTTGGCTGAAATATGGCTGGCGGTGAAAGGGTTAACCCCATTCAGTGCCGGAGAAGTATTGCAAAAAACATCTTATTTTATAATAGAATTGTAGAGAGACCTACAGACGCAACCCGAGAAAATTAGAGATACATAAATATTATCCTGACTTGTCAAAATCAACAAGCAGTCCACGACTAGAACATCAGAAGTCGTGACATCATCAATGACGTCACACTTTCCGTAGTAGACACGGACCAGGCGAGGACTGGGTTAGTCAAAGTCAAAGTCAAAGTCAAAAATACTTTAATATCTCGCTAAGAGAAATGACTGTGTGGTCTCACACAAGCACAGTACAAACCAGAAAACATACTCATGCATTAAAGGGGCACCCTGACGGATGAGGTTTTGCAAGAAACACGTGGAGATCACCAGGAAAACACCTTTTACAGAGATCGCAACACGCACTTTGCTCTGGTTTCCCAGAAATCAAACTGTAAAATCGGCGATTCCTCCTTGGCGGAGGTGCTGGAAGTCAAATTCTTTCAGTAAAAGAGAAGGCATGTGCCTGCTCTTTTGAAATGGCCGCCTGAGTTTAGACCAAATCGTTTGCACGAAATTTCCACAAGACAAGCGTTTCTGATTTCTTTCTTGTTTTCATAAAGTTTACCAAAAGGTGTTTTGCTCTCAACAAAGGAAATAGCTCCCATTTTATTTTTACTGCACTACAAAGAAGAAAAAGCTTCAACCACAATGAGTGGTCTCCACCCACCCTATCCAAAATGGCTTCTCTCTCCAGCATCTCCGCCAAGGAGAAATCGCCGTTTTGACGGTTTGATGTCTAGGAAACCAGAGCAAAGTGAGTGTGAGTATTCCGATCCTTGAAAAGGCTGTGCTTCTGGTGTGTTCGACGTTTTTCTTGCAAAAAAACCTCACCCGTCAGGGTGTCCCCTTGAAAATTAAAAGAAA
>CM065697.1:49522391-49527391 GCA_017654935.2 Phymorhynchus buccinoides
GGATGGATGGGTGGGTGGGTTGATGGATGGGTTGATGGATGGGTGGATGGATGGGTGGGTGGATGGGTGGGTGGGATGGATGGATGGGTGGGTGGGTGGATGGATGGGTGGATGGATGGATGGGTGGATGGATGGATGGGTGGATGGGTGGATGGGTGGGTGGGTGGATGGGTGGATGGATGGGTGGGTGGGTGGATGGATGGATGGGTGGATGGGTGGGTGGATGGATGGGTGGATGGATGGATGGGTGGGTTGATGGATGGGTTGATGGATGGGTTGATGGATGGGTGAATGGATGGGTGAATGGGTGGATGGATGGGTGGGTGGGTTGATGGATGGGTTGATGGATGGGTGGGTTGATGGATGGGTTGATGGATGGGTGGGTTGATGGGTGGATGGATGGGTGGATGGATGGGTGGATGGATGGATGGATGGATGGATGGATGGGTGGATGAATGGGTGGGTGGATGGGTGGATGGATGAATGGATGGATGGATGGATGGGTGGATGGATGGTGTGGGTGGGTGGATGGGTGGATGGGTGGATGGGTGGATGGATGAATGGATGGATGGATGGGTGGGTGGATGGATGGATGGGTGGGTGGATGGGTCGATGGGTGGATGTATGGGTGCTTTGTCTGTGGATTAGTTGACGGATTGCTTTAATAATAGATGGGATGGGTGATTGTTGGAATGGATCTGTCGGTTGATTGATTGATTAATTGATATAATACAAGGAAGGTCGAAAGAAGGGCGTATGGAAGGAAGGAAGGAAGGAAGGGAGGAAGGAAGGAAGGGATGATTCTTTATGTCTTTCTAGGAGGCTACACAATGTGCCGCATTGCCGGGGACCCCCATCTGACGACGTACCAGAATGAGAAGACCTCCCTGCCCCTGCCATGCGCTTACCACGTCACCACAATGAGAGTGACCAACGTGTTGAACGTGCCTTGGTTTGTACTCTGACTGTCTGTCTGTCTGTCTGTCTGACTGTCTCTCTGTCTGTCTGTCTGCCCTGCGCTTACCACGTCACCACGCTGAGAGTGACCAACGTGTTGAACGTGCCTTGGTTTGTACTCTGACTGTCTGTCTGTCTGTCTGACTGTCTGTCTCTCTGTCTGTCTGCCTGCCCTGCGCTTACCACGTCACCACAATGAGAGTGACCAACGTGTTGAACGTGCCTTGGTTTGTACTCTGACTGTCTGTCTGTCTGTCTGACTGTCTCTCTGTCTGTCTGTCTGCCCTGCGCTTACCACGTCACCACAATGAGAGTGACCAACGTGTTGAACGTGCCTTTGTTTGTACTCTGACAGTCTGTCTGTCTGTCTGACTGTCTCTCTGTTCCGCCTGTTCCTTGACCTTGACCCGCATATTCCTTGACTTTGGCCCGCCTGTTCCTTGACCTTGACCCGCCTGTTCCTCGACCTTTTCATGGAAGCCAGCGAGTGCACAAATGACTTCTCTACCTGATTGTCTGGCTGCGTCTTACTTCTGCCTAGCATGCGACTCCTTCGCACTTAACATATCTCGTTAGACGCGTTTGCCTCTGTATATCTCTGTGTTTTCCTATCTGTCTGAGTGTCGGTCTGTCAATCTCTTCTCTGTCTCTTCTTGGCGATTACACGATGACTTATCTTTCTCTGCCTGGCTGACTGAACGTGCATTAATGCATACTTCTTAATTGCAACCTGCACGTGCTTTGGCATTTATATTTTATTTTCTATGTCTATCTGTCTGTCTATCTGCATGGTTGTCCATATGTCTGTCTGTCTTTATGTCTGTCTCTAGGTGCCTCTTCTCTTTCACTAATAAACGACTATACACTATTGGATTCTGTCTTGGGGAATCTCTCTCTCTCTCTCTCTCTCTCTCTCTCTCTCTCTCTCTCTCTCTCTCTCTCTCTCTCTCTCTCTCTCTCTCTCTCTCTCTCTCTCTCTCTCTCTCTCTCTCTCTCTCTCTCTCTCTCTCTCTCTCTCTCTCTCTCTCTCTCTCTCTCTCTCTCTCTCTCTCTCTCTCTCTCTCTCTCTCTCTCTCTCTCTCTCTAAGTGTGGGTGAATACAAAATTGGAGTTTTTAACTTTTGTTTGAACATTTCTGCACAATGAGGCATATATGTAGCGTTCACAGACTTTGCATTAAAAGCACCTAAATGATAATTGTTCTTATGTACATAATAATATGTGTGCTTATATGTGCAGTGTGATCTTTGGTTGGGTGTCTTTTTGGGGTGTAATTTGCCAATAAACATTAACCAAAGAAAACGAGTTATTAACACAAATAGACGTATGTTTTTGTTCAGGCATACATACTACCCAGAAATCCAGATGGAGGTCATTGCGGGTAACGAATTGTCCTTGACGAAAGGTCGGTTCTACGTCACTGACGTCAGTGTCAAGGTCAGCTTCAAGGACGGGTCAGGGGTCGTAGGTCTCACCAACACGTACTACACGGGGCAGGGCCATATTGAAGGTGTAAGTATTTCAAGTACTGCATGTAAAAAAACACCAACCACTATACAACATGATATGATGTCACACGTAATGTTCTCATCCCTAGCGGGTGCATTTGATCCATAGTGTGCAAGTGCTTCGGCTGTTGGGATGATCCCTGGAGTTTTAAGCCAGGGTAAGACAACAAGCAATGCGATATGATATGATATAATACGGTGCGATACTATACAAAGCAATGCGATATGATATGATATAATACGGTGCGATACTATACAAAGCAATGCGATATGATATGATATAATACGGTGCGATACTATGCAAAAAGCAATGCGATATGATATGATATAATACGGTGCGATACTATGCAAAGCAATGCGATATGATATGATATAATACGGTGCGATACTATACAAAGCAATGCGATATGATATGATATAATACGGTGCGATACTATGCAAAGCAATGCGATATGATATGATATAATACGGTGCGATACTATGCAAAGCAATGCGATATGATATGATATAATACGGTGCGATACTATGCAAAGCAATGCGATATGATATGATATAATACGGTGCGATACTATGCAAAGCAATGCGATATGATATGATATAATACGGTGCGATACTATGCAAAGCAATGCGATATGATATGATATAATACGGTGCGATACTATACAAAGCAATGCGATATGATATGATATAATACGGTGCGATACTATGCAAAGCAATGCGATATGATATGATATAATACGGTGCGATACTATGCAAAGCAATGCGATATGATATGATATAATACGGTGCGATACTATGCAAAGCAATGCGATATGATATGATATGATATAATACGGTGCGATACTATGCAAAGCAATGCGATATGATATGATATAATACGGTGCGATACTATTCAAAGCAATGCGATATGATATGATATAATACGGTGCGATACTATGCAAAGCAATGCGATATGATATGATATGATATAATACGGTGCGATACTATGCAAAGCAATGCGATATGATATGATATAATACGGTGCGATACTATGCAAAGCAATGCGATATGATATGATATAATACGGTGCGATACTATGCAAAGCAATGCGATATGATATGATATAATACGGTGCGATACTATGCAAAGCAATGCGATATGATATGATATAATACGGTGCGATACTATGCAAAGCAATGCGATATGATATGATATAATACGGTGCGATACTATGCAAAGCAATGCGATATGATATGATATAATACGGTGCGATACTATACAAAGCAATGCGATATGATATGATATAATACGGTGCGATACTATGCAAAGCAATGCGATATGATATGATATAATACGGTGCGATACTATGCAAAGCAATGCGATATGATATGATATAATACGGTGCGATACTATGCAAAGCAATGCGATATGATATGATATAATACGGTGCGATACTATGCAAAGCAATGCGATATGATATGATATAATACGGTGCGATACTATGCAAAGCAATGCGATATGATATGATATAATACGGTGCGATACTATGCAAAGCAATGCGATATGATATGATATAATACGGTGCGATACTATGCAAAGCAATGCGATATGATATGATATAATACGGTGCGATACTATGCAAAGCAATGCGATATGATATGATATAATACGGTGCGATACTATACAAAGCAATGTGATGAACAGTGATACAATGGGCTGATGGTTGGATTAGCGTCATATTAGCCCTTGGATCGCGAGGACACGTCTGAAGACAAAGTGTTCCTGGGATGGAGGTGAGGGATGATGAGATGAAGATAAAGATCAGCGTTGTCTGGACAGGGGGGCCGCATTCCGGTACGTTCAGATGGAGTCTGGGTTACATCTTGATGTCTTGGGTGATGTTGGCATCGTTATCGACAGAGGAAAGTAGTAGATGGAAGTACGGGTGCTATACGTCTTATTCCTCTGTTTTGCTTAATTCTCCCCCCTCTGATCTAAGTGGTCTTCAGGGCCGCCGGGCAACCTTCTCCGTACCTAGGTTATGACGGACCCAACACGGTGTCCGGACTGTTCCCACCATGGACAATTCCCAGCCGCTCGTTTTTCATATCCGGACTTTTCCTACCGTGGGTCTTTTCCCCCATACAGGCAGGAAGCACGCGATGAGCCCAAACAGTCTACGCAGGCCGATGATTCAACCCAGTGGCTTCCGCCCACCCGCTTCCTAAATAACTGAGCTTTCTTGTACGGCTTGGAGCCATCCACTGAGCATTGACTATCTGCTGAGTCTAGGCCAAACGCTTCTTCTTCTTCTTCTTCAGCGTTCCGGCTGAACCATCTGGGTGGCGGATGAAGATCCCACTGCCTCCGTTCTTGCCAGCTGCGTCAGGGGATACACCAGGGCCAAGCACTAATAATAATGATAACAATGGGCAGTTAGATAGTGCTGACTCTCCTAACGGGGCACTAAGCGCTTCACGAAGGAATTATAAACTCGAAAATTAATACTCGAATTAGAATGAACAACACGAAACGGGATCACATTAACTTGGCCTA
>CM065697.1:49532391-49545207 GCA_017654935.2 Phymorhynchus buccinoides
AGGCTTGATAAGGGAAGGGGGGGGGGGGGGTACTCTAGGTGTAGAACATTGCTGTCTGTGCTGGTGATCCTAAGGCCGGGTTCACATTAGACGCGTACGTTCCGTACGGAAAACCCTAAATAAGTGAAAGAAAGAAGGATAAAAGTTTACGCATATACGGGAAATTCGGACACGTGCGCAAATCTTTTCCCTTCTTTGTTTCACTTATTTATGGATTGCGCACGGGTTTCCGCATGGAATATCCGCTTATGTGTGTACACAGCCTTAGAATAGTTTAGACACTGCTGCCTCTTACGTTGATGTTTTCCCCCTTAGTTTGTGTATGCTTGTTTGATTTTTGTTCGTTGTTTTTTTTCAATTGCCCTTTTTGTTTCTAAGGATGGGTTCCAAATAGTTTTAGTATCATGGCTTAGAACTGGCGTTTCGGTTTTTTTCGATGCGCTTTATGGATATCATTGTGATTTTGAAGAGATTTTCTGGTTTCTAAGATGGTTTAAAAAAGAATGTCATTTGATTTTTGTGTTTAGGTGAGTTTAGAACTTTGCTCTAGAAATGCCTTTCTGTTGCATTGAAGAGGAATATAAGCGAAAGGGTCGATATGTAGATTAGATGACTTTTCTGGTTCTTAGGTTGGCTTGTTGTGCTTAGGATACAAATTGTGTTCAAGATGTTTGTGTGTGATAATGAAGAGATAAGAAAGTAACTCTAATGTGTGTGGTTTAAAGAGGTAATAATATGTTGGGGATCTGAACATGCTTTTCTGCATTGTGGATTGGAGAACAATATGTAGGTGGTTTAGAATTAGCTTGTTCTGTTTTTAGAAAGGTGGAAAGACATGCTTACAAATATAAGGGTAAGAAAGGTATCTGGGGAGGGGAGACACGACGTTTCGATTCATAGAATCTCAAGATGAAGATTCTACATGGGATGGGGAGACACAACGTTTCGATTCATAGAATCTCAAGATGAAGACTCTACATGGGAGGGGGAGACACAACGTTTCGATTCATATAATCTCAAGATGAAGACTCTACATGGGAGGGGAGACACGACGTTTCGATTCATATAATCTCAAGATGAAGACTCTACATGGGAGGGGAGACACGACGTTTCGATTCATAGAATCTCAAGATGAAGATTCTACATGGGATGGGGAGACACGACGTTTCGATTCATAGCATCTCAAGATGAAGACTCTACATGGGAGGGGGAGACACAACGTTTCGATTCATATAATCTCAAGATGAAGACTCTACATGGGAGGGGAGACACGACGTTTCGATTCATATAATCTCAAGATGAAGACTCTACATGGGAGGGGAGACACGACGTTTCGATTCATAGAATCTCAAGATGAAGATTCTACATGGGATGGGGAGACACGACGTTTCGATTCATAGCATCTCAAGATGAAGATTCTATGAATTGAAACGTCGTGTCTCCTCTCCCCAGATACCCTTTCTTACCCTTATATTCCTGTTGCTGTCTACAGTCTCCTGTCTGCTGCTGTCTGTCTTCCTGCCAATCTACTTCCAGGCTGTCTCTGCCCCCCCCCCCCCCCCCCCCCCTTCCACTCCACACCGCCACAATAACATCAAATTCAACATTTGACGTCAATTTCAAAATAAAGTTATCAATTGTCCTTTGTTGTCTCATGCCCCATGAAAGGCAGGAAAATACAGTGGTTGCTCTGTAACGCGTTTTCGGAACTTCTTGTAATACAGTGGAACCTCCCTTATAAGACCTCCCATTATAAGACTCCCTCCCATATAAGACCTACTTATCTGAGATATTGCCCTTCTTTGTAAGACCTACTTCTCTGAGACATTGCCCTTCTTTGTAAGTATTAATATTACCTCCCGTATAAGACCCCTCCCTTATAAGACCTCATTTTGGATGATTTTTGAAGGTCGTATAGGGAGGTTCCACTGCATTGAATTTTGTGACGAGTCATATTTTGTGCCGTTCTTTTCGTTTCGTGAAACTATGCATAATAGTATTAGCTAGGTCCATGAAGCCGAATTTACTGTTGGATTTTTGCAAAATGGCCCAAATTTTGCTCATTTTCAATAACAGATTTATAGTTCTTTGTCTCCATTGACCTGACTTAAAGTTGTATCAAAATAAAGATCAATCTTTCGCCTTTTTCTGAATGTGATTGTTTACTTTGGTGTGTAAAATGTATTTTTTCGAGTGAAAGAGAAAGCGAGTGAACAGAACGTAAAATTTGCTATTTTGCGGTGTTTTTTTGGTCGTGGTTGCAAGACGTATTTCACCGACTAGTTTCGACTGCAAATGGCTTTACACAATGGATGATCTAGATCTAGACGCATACGTCAAACGAAAGAAGAAGCTCCGGACTTCTCTTCGGTCAAACTTCTAAGCGGAAATTTAACCGTTAAGGCCGTTAACATTCCTTTCGAAAACAATACGTTGCATTGTTCAGCAAGTTTGAACACCTTCTGTTTCACTAAAAATCTTGAAAGTGAAAGAAAGAGAAAGCTGAATCTATCCGCTGTTCAACGATATGATTGTCGTTTTGATCTAAACTATTTGTGTAAAGCCATTTTGATCTGAAGATTCAAGGCCTAGACTGGGTAAGTAGGCCTAGATTGGTAGCAGCGACACGCCGAGATCTGACTTGATTCGATCAAAGCTGTTTCTGATCCCGTGAAAGCATTAGAAATTGGCAAATTGTAAAAAATAAATTGTGTTTCGAAACTTACAATGTATATAGGCTCATTTACATGCGCTATGAGAGCTGACCCAGCATTTATAAAGGTTTTATTTTACAAGAATTCAATGGTATTGGGTCGAAGATCGCCTCGCGGCGATTCGCGTGAGTCATAGTTTAGAGTGCTCAAGTTAATTAAAAAATTTAGGACGAATTTCGCAGCCCAAAATATATATTTACCAACATTTATATAGACGAAGTATCCAAGAACACTGCCAGTTGACTGAGTTTTTCCAAATAAACAGTAGTAAAGCGCAAATCAAGAGGTTCTGTAGGTGTATTTCGCGAGTCTCAGGCCTAAAAGCAGAAGCGGGGGCAGATAACTCTTAATTCAATTTCCTACTTCAACTTTCGCCCAAGGCCTAGATTTATTTGTTCAATCAATAATTTGTACTTTCTATCGAGATTTTAGGTATATAGAGCAGAAAAACAAGTTCTTGCTGCTTTCTGATTAAAAGAATCAAACCAAATATGATTTAGAGAAGAAAACAAATTTGATTTAATTATTTATTTTTATTTTAAGGTTTATTTCCAAAAGCCCCTTGGGGGTACATGGAATAAAAACGAAAACTTGGAAGAAAATGAATGGAAAAGAAACAAAATTCAAAAGAACAAGATTATGAAAGAAAAAAAAGGAAAAAAAGAAAAGACAAACACAAAATACACAAAAAGGGCCCGGCATAAGCAGCTGTCTTGCTATGCCAGGCAATGCAGCGAATCACACCACATTACATATAAATCAAACAACAAGAATGCTGCACATACTACAACAACATCACCAGCCACACAAACTACAATACACAACATTTCACAATACATCTCTATCGCACACATTAGCCATGTAGTAGACATTTTACACAGCATGTCACAACAGCAATAAAGCTTAATCAAAACGCAGCATAATATGACACAACTCATCCCCATAGCACACACCAACGATTCAAACAAATTGTCACAATACATGCTATAACTCACACGTCAGCCATCAAACAACAACAGGACATAAAATAAAATAAAAATGATCACAACGCATGAACATCAAGCATCAATAATTTCAATTATCATAGTGCAGTGGCAAAGCAACATCTCAAAACAATTCAGATCTGAACACACTCTCTCTCACACACACACACACACACACACACACACACACACACACACACACACACACACACTCACACACACACGCGCACGCACACGCACACACACACACACACTCACACACACACACACACACACACACAAGCACGCTCACGCTTGCTCGCGAGCACCAGCACACAATCGCACGCACTCACACACAAATCAATGTGATTATGATATATGGAATATCACCAGAGACAATCAATGGTTGTGCATGACAATTTTGACAAATTTAGCTAAGTTTTGTAAAGTCTTCTTACTTTTAGATGTGAACAGTTTGTTAAATTTAATAGTATTGGGATGTTTACGAAAGAAAGACTTCAAGAACTGTTTTCTACTAATATGAAAAAAATGGACAATTAAAAATAAAATGAAATTCATCACCTAAGTCATTTGAATCACACTTGTTGCATACCCTTTCTTCGTGAACGATGCCCTGCCTACGTCCTTGTTGTATAGGTAATCTGTGGTTCAATACTCTAAATTTAAGAATACATTTGGCCTGGTGTTCAGAGAGAATTGTCAGGTAGTTTTCAAAAACAAAGTTTTCTTTAAACATTCTATAATTTGTGTAAACTACATTAGCGTTTAACTCAGCTTGCCAGGTCTGTACAAACTGGTCACGTAGACGCTGAATTATTTGTCTTTTGAATGAAAGCTGAGTTAGATTCAGATTGTACTGACCAATCCATAGATCACCGAAACCTAGTGAGTTTAACGTATTATGTATTTTTTGGAGGTAATTAGCTTTATAACCACCAGAAACGTATAACTTCAAGAGAAACCTATACATGATACTAGACAGATTTTTTGAATTGGATTCATCCCTTAGTTTAAACCAATAATTTAGCATGCGACTCTTTGCAGAGATATCTAACGGGTAACGACCTAGCTCACCTAGAACCATACAAGTAGGTGTTGACTTGTTTATGTTTAATACTAATTTATAATATTTTAATTGCAATTTAACAGCCAAGTCACATATTTGGGGACACCAAACTTCACAACCGAAGAGTACAATAGGGGCTATCATCTTATCAAACAAATCTACTTGTATATCTAGTGGCAGATGTAGTTTCCTACTCTTCCTCAATAAAGAAAACATTGCTCTTGATGCTTTATCGTACAACTTCTTCTGGGCTAACTTAAACTTATTATTATAATTAAACGTAATGCCAAGGTACTGAAAATCATATGTAATGTCTAACTTAGTTTTGTTGTAATAGAATTCTGGTATTTTTCTTATTTTGCCTCTAGAAAAAACAACGACTTTTGTTTTTGCCACATTAACTTTAAGCTTATTCTGAAAACAGTAAATATACATTGCATCTAGTGCGTTTTGTAATGAAGTAGGTGATTCAGCTAAGATAACTGTATCATCTGCGTACAATAGCAAAAACATATTAAATAGTTGGTTTACTTCTGTTTCATCTAAATCTATCTGCCTAGCACTAATTTGCAAAGATTCTAATTTATCTGTTTTGTTTCCATATATATTCCTTCATGTCATTTAGAAAGATGGAAAATAAAATTGGTGACAAGTTTTCGCCCTGTCTCACACCTATATTGCACTCGTAAAAAGAGGACAAAGAACCATTCCATGAAATGCAAGACTTTGCTTTGGCGTATAAAGTTTTTATTACTTTAGACAAGTTTCCTCTAATATTAATATTTAGCAGTTTTTGCCATAGCAAAGCACGGTCTACAAAATCAAAAGCTTTTTCATAGTCTACAAAAACACAATATAGTTTCTTCTTCTTAAAAAGAAAAAAGTCAACAATTGAATGCAAAGTGAATATGTGATCTGTAACCAGACAACCCTTTTCTGAAGCCAGCTTGTTCATTACCTAAAATGTTATTGGAATCTAGGAATTTAGTCAGGCGGGTATTTAACAAGCATGTAAATAGTTTGCCAAAACAGCTGAGAATAGAGCTGCCCCTATAATTATCAGGGTTATCAGTGCTATCTTTTTTCTTATACAAGGGCTTAATGATACCCATTGACCAATCATTAGGCACATTTCCACTTTTCAGTATCAAATTAAAGAATTTCGTAAAAATTCCTAACATTTTTGGTGACGCAGATTTAAGAAATTCATTTATGATTTGGTCTATCCCACACGCTTTATTATTTTTCAATTTTAGAATTGCTTCTTTTACTTCAGTTTCAGTGAAGAGATTGTTTAGGTAACTAATATCAACATCATCATTGTTAATTTCATCAGAATCGTCAGGTTCAGTCACTTCAGTCGAATCAGTCTTATCATTGAACTGCTTGAAATATTCAAAAAACATGTCACACGTTATTTTGCTGTAGGTTTCATTCTTAACTTGAGTAGATCCATTTAATAGTTTCCAAAATGTTGAGGGATCACTACTTCGTAAATTGCGTATCTTTTTGAATAGATCAGATTGAAATTTTCGAAAAGACTTTAATAACTGTTTTTTGTAGGCTTTGCTCGCTGTGGCTTTAGTTTCTTTTGCGGGATCATCTTTATTGATTCTGGCAACATTTTTAGCAATAAAAAACTCTTTCCTTTTCTTTTCACAGTCCGCATCGAACCACTCACAGTCCTCTGTCTGTCTGTTCATCGTACGGCGTCTGGCCTTTCTTTTTGGTTTCTTCCTTATAATGCCAGAATTGCTTGCAGTTGCCTTCATAATTTCGCAAATGTGTTTGTAAACATCATTTATACCATCATCTGATATGGGTGCATCTTCCAAAAGGATGTTATCCAGCAAAACATCCAATGAACTAATATCGTTATCGTCAAGCATCTCCACAAATTCACTTGCTTTGTCTTGGGTCCACTGTGGCCGTGATGGGGCACCTACCTTTTGTTTATTACTGATGTCGTCTCCAATGTGTATGTCTTCGTCATTAACAGAATGTGTTTGATTTGTAAAGCAGACAGACAGGGGACAATGCACATCTGAAAAATGTTCATTAAAAGGGTGTACTATGAACTCTGATAATAAATGAAAAATAGATTGTGAAACAATAACGTAGTCGACCACACTGGCTTCCTTACACGTATTATTAGCGCAGTTATCAGGATCACCCAAACGCCCATTGACAATGCGTGTGTTTAACGTTTTACATAAAGATAAAAGTGCATGACCAGCATTATTCACATAAGCATCATTAGAACGTCTGCGGAGACAATCTGATTCATCTGACTTCTTACTGAAAACACTGTTATCTTCCTCGAAGGCATCCTCAACAAAATCAGGTAAAGAGCCAGTTCTAGCATTGAGGTCACCAAGAATACACACCATGTCAATGTTCATCGACAGGATACAATTCTCAAGGCAGGCGAAAGCATTGGGGTCAAAGTAAGGGGAATTTTCTGGGGGGAAATAAACAGAACAGAAAAGTACCTCTTGTCCCAAGACACTAGCATTTAATTTGAAGAATAGCACATCGTTACTGAGCTCATAATTCACAAAGTTATAGTATCTGAGAAGAGAAGAATCCACATAACGTTCCTTTCCTTTTGATTCAATCACTTGTATGTGCTTCGTCAAATATTGCTTAATGAGTACAAGAATGCCCCCAGACTTCCTTTTAAAGTGAGACCTATTTTTGTAGAAACTTGTAAAACCTGGAATAGTCACAGTGTCAAAATCATCTAATTTACTTTCCGTAATGACGACTATATCATAAGAAGCTATAAAAATACGAAAATCGGGATTTAGTAATTTACTCCTTATCCCACAAACATTTAAAGTGAGGCAAAAAAATGCATTACCATTGTTACCAGACAAAATGTTACAGAAGCCTTCTTTTGAACTTTCGGTATTACCTTCAGTTAAATTATTAGTCTCTCCAACCTGTAAACTACCAACACTACTACAGCTCTCATTTCCATTCGCTTGAACAAACGACTGCGCATGCCTAGTTCTTGTTGAGGAATGCCTGCTATTAACACTGCCTTTTAGGTTCCTCATTAAAAGAGAATGAGCGCTATTGTCCATCGATGCAGCACAGTCTGTACAGCATGATGATTTGCTACTGTGGGGATGTGTACACAGGGGAAATAAACTGGCTGAGTCCTCAAGGACTTGAGTAGGCGAAGCCACTTTTTCCAAATTACATTCTGGTAACAAAATCACAGCGTCTTGTATTACAGACTTATTTTTATTACCACGTTGGCCCGCCTCTATGAAATTATTCTTAGCGTTAAAGGAAATGTCATCATAATAATTTACATTCACAGAATTGCATAGGGCATTTTGAGCAAAACCCATTTCATTACTTTGCACTGTCGCATTGTCTGATGTTGACAAATCCATTACATTCTCCTGGTTAGAAACATTGCCTTTAGGTGCGTCAACCTCGTTAACGGGTGCCTCGGCAACAGGGACACAGCTTACCAAGACAGCCATATTATTCTTACTCCCTCCCCCTTTATTCTCCTGTTCAGTCAACTTAATATTGATAAGGCCATCATTATCATCCACTATGCTAACATTTTCACAACCTGTACCATCATTAGCGTCCAAGATGCTAACATTATTCTCCACTTTGCCGTCATCATCGTCTACGAAGCCAACATTATCATCATTATTCTCGTTATCAACGCCATTGCTATCTTTATCATCTACAGTGGCATCATTACTATCCACATTATCTTCATCGTCAACCCCATTGTCATTATTATCAGTCACAGTGCCATGATTATTATCCCCATTATCCTTATCATCAACTTCATTGTCATTTTTGTAATCCACAGTGGCATCATTATCAACCTCATCATCAAACTGATCATCCACAGTACCAACATTGTTAACCACATTATCCGCATCCTCACCCCCAATGTTATCTTTAACATTTACATCAACATCGCCATCCACATTGACCACATCATCAACCACATTGCCAAATTTAACATCTACATCAACATCGTTAACGTCTACATTATCCTCATCATCAACCACAATGTCATATTTGACATCCACATTAACATCACTCTGATCCATATTATCCTCATCATCAACCACAATGTCATCTTTAACATCCACATTAGCATCACTCTGATCCATATTATCCTCATCATCAATCACATTGTCATCTTTAACATCCACATTAGCATCACTCTCATCCACATTATCCTGATCATCAACCACATTGTCATCTTTAGCATTCACATTAATATCACCCCCATCCACATTACCATCAACCACATTGTCATATATAACCTCTACATTATCATCACCCTCATCCACATTATCATCATCAACCACATTGGCATCTTTAACATCCACATTAACGTCACCCTCATCATCATAATGAAAAATTAAGCGTGCATTGGTCTACTTTCGCTTTCACCTGTAGGCCAAGACGTAGCTCACAGTAGCGTTTGTTTCCCTCCAAGGAAATTTTAGCTTGTACTTTTTTGTTTCTTTGGAGCCATTGAAAGCTAAGCTTTATGACCGGATTGCCCCCCCCCCCCCCCCCCCCCCCCCCCCCCCTTCCCTTCTAAGTTCAGTTCAGTTCAGATTATTGCCAACGAAAAATGTATTTCACTCAAATGTGCAGCAGCTTGAAAAGACAAAACTAAACAAATTCAATAGATGAACGCATGCGTGCACGCGTGCACGCACACACACACACACTCTCACAGAGAGAGAGAGAGAGAGAGAGAGAGAGAGAGAGACGCAATGACGCAATGACGCAATGAATTTTTAATGTGAGGCCACCGACCTATACACATTTGGAGGTGCACTTAATATGCACACAACTAAAGCAAAAAGGTAAAGAACACAATCATTAGAACAATAGAATATATCATGATGCGGATACTACATCAAACACAAAAACAAGTTAAGGATTTACGACTGTTGTAAACTGTTCCCTTTGTTTTAGAGCATAGTATATGAACATAGCAACGTTTCTAGTAACTAAACAACTTTCATTTTGCAATAAACAGTTAAGTAAGGGAGGTCTTGTAGTTACCATCATTATTAAATTATGTCTGTACAAGTATTTTCGTCTCAACTCGTTATACATTGTGCAATCATAGAATACATGTTGTTCATCTTCTAATTTGTTACATGATGGACAAAGTTTCGAAATATCTTTATATCGCTGATTGATATTTAGCTCATTCATTCCAAAACGAAACTGTACAAAGACTGATCTAAATTTACTGATAGTTAAATCGGATAAGTATTTCTCTGGTTGTAGTAAAGATTTGAAGGAGCGATATGTTTTGAAACGGTCACTGCTATTGAGTTTGGCTGCCCAGTCTTGTTTGAAACAATCGATCATACGCTGTTTAAGTAACACAGCAAAAGCATTTACATCACCAACTCCACCATATATCCACACCTCTGAAAATCCATACATATCTAGAGATCGTTTAATTGCGTCTGCCCAGTTCTTCAATTTATTTGTCTCAGCATTTGTGTTTTTTGACATCCTATTAATGCTCATAAGATAAGCTTGCTTAGGGATTCTAGACAGTGGCATTTGATGCAATTTAAACCAGTAACGGTGTGACGAGGTAATGGGTTAAAAGGCCAAGTCTCTAGGGAAGACTTTAGATAATTTGCCTTTAGCCCACTTCTCTAGGGTATGGGAGATGAGCAACTTTCCCGGCCCCTTTTCATCTAATAAATTTATATTTGTGCCCGGGTTCTGGCTCGTATGGTTGTAAGAAATACAAGTGGTTGAATTGCTCTAAATGGCAGACAGAAAGAAGTAGGGTTTTACATGAAATTACAAGACTCCCACTCTCATCAGTCTGACCAAAGGGTTCAGGATTATTTGACACTTGTATTTTATTTACTCCCAAAATCTGCATAAGATTATGCAACAATAATAATAAAGCAGCTCAATGGCGCCAAAACAAAATATGGTTAAAACACAATGAAATCCGAAAGGATTCACAAGACTTTTGTCTTTCTATAAGGTTCGCCCCATGCCGGAAGGGTTACTAATTATATTCGGTGTCCGTAGGAAAGTTCAAATGATTGGCGCAGTCAGGTAGACTTAGCTGTTTGAAGTTCTGGGCTTGCTCGTCAGGTGAGAGTAGCTCCCAGTCGTTCCTATTACGGCTTCGCGGGATGGCACGGTTCAGGCGTGGTCTCCTCGCGGATTCTGGGTGCGGGTTGTCTTGGCGACGGACCCGTCTTGGTGCTTGGTGGAGTCCGGGATGATCGTCCGGCCCACGATGCCCTGCTGATAATCACAGGAGAAGGTGGATGTAGATCTCTATGGCTTAGAGACAAGGGGCTTCAGTCGGCAGGGAATTAGTGAATCCCAACCGGCTTGAAGGCTTCCCTTGTACAATAGCACTACATGTAGTTAATAAATAAACTGAATTTCAGTTAACAAACTGAGATCAGTAAAACATAAAAGGTGATCAAGACAACATCATTCTCCATCCAACACCTGGAAAGGAAGGGTATCATAAAGTGCAAGATTGCGGCCCATAGGTTTCCTACTAAAAATAGACAAAAGGGTTAGTAGGCATAAACTCCGGTTCTGGTACCAAAAGTGTTCAAGTCAAAAACACACACACACAAATAATCAGTGCACATAAATAGAATAGAATGTTTACCACTTCTTTTCTATAGCATATCTATCTACTCCTTATTCATCATTGAACATAGGATCTAGATCAAAACTAGAGTCAAACAAACCAGATCTCAATCACCTGCCATCAATAATACTTACTAGTGGGCTTATGATGACTGGTTGTGAGTGTTGCTCTAGCTACGTTTCAGCATCTTGTGTGACAACTTTTTCTCACCACTCCAATTATAGCCTTCACTTTCAAACAATGAAAGCCTGCTATTGGTGTATTACAGTCCACACGTCACAATTTGCTGTTCTAAATGTACTGAACAATCACGCGCCTATTCCATCCTTAGCACATTCCTGACATTCCTAACCTTGTGATTAGAACAGCAAAACCATCTTCAAAGGGAGATAACCGTGGTTGTCACTTTCTTGTGATGAGACGGTAGAAAGGGGGGGGGGGGGGTGAAGGGAGATAACCTCGGTAGGTGGTACGTGCCGACCGGGGAGAAAGAGATAACGCCCTTCCGCGGCGTTCGTTTGAAGCAGCCGGGCAATTAACGTGGCGGCTGGACAGAGAAATGAAAAGGCGAGGGGGGGGAGGGGAGAAGGGGGGGGGGGGTGTAGATAAGAAATAAAGAAAGTGGGTCGCGCGGGACACTTACGTCACAGAGGCCCCCCGAAGAAAAGATTCTGGTACCGGAATCTTCCTGTGGAACGCCGACTCCACTTTCGACTTGGGCGACAGGGACAAATTAGTGGGGAGACTGGGTCGGCTGGAATGGTGGAACATCTGGTCGCAACACAGAGTTCAAAGGAGCAGGTGGGTTAGAGATCAGTGGAATGGATTCCGACTGAGGTTGGTGCGGCAATCCTGTGTTGAGTTGTCCCAAGGTTGATTGCAGAATAGCAAACACCTCTTGCCTGAGTTTCCCCTTTAGCCTGGATTCATCATTGCTGATGATGTGGTTTGGTAGGCCGATTCGGGCGAAAATGGCTTTGAGTGCCGCGGCTATCTGGCTAGCATCAAGTGAGGAGATTGGGGCGGCATCGCACTGCATGGTACATATGTCGACCACGGTGACTATATACCGGAATTTCTTCTTCCGTTGAGGTAGAGGCCCGACCAAGTCGACTGCCACTCGCTGAAAGGGAGGGGTAGGTGACGGCTGTACGTGCGGCGGCCTGTCCCGATAGTACCTTCGGTGGGTGTTTGCGGGTACAGTGCTGCCTTTCACCTGAGGTACCTGTGGCGAGTGGTCTTGGGTCGTTAGGCGGACATTCCTTGGGAAGGATTTTCCAAGTTGTGGCGGACTTGGGGACTTGGGACAATCTGGATTGGCTTGCGCGGCAATTTGGTTTGCCGCGTTGAGAGGTTTCTTCCCTGCTGAGGGAGATTTGCTCTTTGGGAAGG
>CM065697.1:49545707-49553207 GCA_017654935.2 Phymorhynchus buccinoides
AGAGGCAGTCCCGGCATAACCTCCCTCAATCTCTCTCCTCCTCTCCACTCCCTTACTCTACTCTCTTCCTCCCACCTCTCTTACCTCCTCCCCTCCCTATCTCGTCCTCACCCTCTAAAAACTACCTCTCCTCATCTCGTTCTCATACTCAACCCTCTCCTCTATCTCTCTCTCTTCCCTCACGCCCCACGCTCCTCTCTCTCTACTCTCTCCTCTCTCTTCCCCTCTCTCCTCTCTCTCACCCTGTTTTTATCCTATTCGCTATAGTGGATAACGACTCCATTTACATTCTTCTTCCCTACCTATCATTCTCTCAATCGTTCCCAGGTCTGTATACGAATGGCTTGTCTCTCCTTACAGGCGCCTTTCATCCTCGTGTCTCTCTCTCCCCCCCCACCTCTCTCTCTCTCTCTCTCACCTTAGTTATTATCCTTTCGCTAATGTTGTTCTACCCATTAACATCTCTTTTACCTGCGCTATCATTCTCCTTTGATCAATATGTCCATGCCTATATCCGATTTTTTTTTTTTTTTTAAAGGCCTTGTTCTCCATACAGGTCTCTCTTCATCTCCTCTGTCTCTCTCTCTCTCCCCCCCCTCTACTCTCGCTCTCTCTCACCTCTGTTTTATATCTCTTTCGCTAATGTTGTCTCTCCCATTTACCATACGCTGTTCCTCCTATCATGTCCCTCTCAATATGTAGCACTGCTATATCTGCATGCGCTTGATCTCTACTTACAGAGTCTCTTTCATTCCTCTCTTTACGTCCTACTCTCTCTCTCCCTACCTCTACTTTACTCTCTTAACACACACCCTTTTTTTACTCTTGTTCTTTATTGTACTCATGCATCGAGACGGAGCAGAGAGAAGAGATAGAGAGGAATGAATAGACGATATGAGAGAGAGACTTTTTGGTTGGAGGAAGAGACGTACCGGAACGCAGACCGAGTTGAGAGCCGAACCGAGACGAGAAGAGAAGAGGGTGGATGAGGGAGGCAAGAGTGATTCAAAATTAAGAATTCAAATTCTTTAATGCAAATCGAGTTATTGCCTCCATTACAGCATTTATCAGCCTTTATAGGCAAGAACGGCCCGGCGGGCGGAGGTCGGCTACCAGATAAGAGATTGACGACGAGGGAGAGAGATGATCGAGACGGAGAGAGAAGGAGAGAAACGAAGAGCAGAAGAGACGAGATGCACTAGAAGATAGAAGAGGGAGGCTGTATAGTCGAACGAGACGTTGATTAAACATGAGATTGCCAGACAAGACAAGCGCACACATTGAGAGAGAGAAGAGAGAGAGCCGAGCGGAGAGACTGAGAAGAGAAGAGAGAGGGAGACGACGACGCAGGAGACGAAGCAGACCGAAAGAGAGACGGGAAGTTGAGACTCGAGACCTGCCGAGGATCGAGAGACGAGGACGAGAATGAAATAAATACATATGGGAAAATACTAACATCCATCACTCTCACATGACCCCTAGCTACATAACAAAATGCTAATACAGTGAGAGAGAGAGCCAGAGAAGAAAGAGAGAGAGATGAGATGGAAGAGAGACGAGCATGATGCGAGCTTTGAGAAGAGGAAGAGAGTCGCATGAAAGAGGAGAGAGAGCTAGAGAGAAGAAGAGAGAGCCAGACTTGCTGGGCAGGGAGAAGAGGCATCGAGAGATTGAGATCCCCACTTTGACCAGAGAGAGACTTGACGTGAGCAGACGAGAAGACGATTCTCGAGGAATGATCGAAATCGAGTAAAGCACTGAGAGACGGAGACGAGAGTGACGAGAGGACCGAACCTTCGAGAAAAACCTTACCTTAGAGAGAGCACGAGAGAGCAACTCAGACAGCGTGATCTAACCCATCTTATCCAACATGACCCAAACATTTCCCCGAGGGCACGTGGAGATAGGGATTGTCTATTCCACAGCTCTGGAAGCCTCATCACTTTCCCCAAGTTCAAGTTCCAGCCAGCCATCATTCACTGCTCGAACTACACCCCCCGTCCGTGGCCTAAACCCTAACTGCGTGTGACGCCACGCAAATCAGGGACCGAGAATAATATATACTGAGCCATCATTCTAGTGCAGTGCGAACCTCCATTGCATAAGAACTCCCATTATATGACTCCACTCCCACATAAGACCGACTTTCTCTGAGACATTGACCCTTCTTTAGTAAGATATTAGAATTACCTCCCTTTATTAGACCCTCATTTGGATGATTTTTGCAAGCCGTCTTCTAAGAGGAGGAGTTCCACATGTTGTATTAGATACATTACATAGTCACAGAGGCGTCTCTGCGACGAATTCGCGTGTTGCTCAACCACATGCGATTTTTGTGTGTGGATATGAAATGTTTCCACAGAATGAAGAAGCGAAAACGGGCGCGGAAAGCTAGGGGGTCTTTGGTGGTGCCGGGCGCCAAAAATGTTCTGACCAAATGACAACTTTATTCGTTGCCACTGGGCTTTAACGTAGTGTTAAGTAGTACATGGCGCACACGGGACCTCGCGTTTATCGTCTCATCCGAAATGACTACCACATTATCAGACGTAAGACGCCTATGTGCAAGTGAGAGGAAAAATTCCCCTTGTACCCAGGTACGAACTCGCGCCGTTACTTGACACCGGAGCCCCTCAACGCCGTATACACTCTGCAGCCACTCTACACTGATTGTCTTATAATGATGCTACGAAACACAAGTTGGCCCTTTGTAAGTTGACATTGTTTCATCAACGCCATAACGTCAACATAAGATGCCTAATCTGAAAGTAATCCATGATATCTATTACTTTTTGTTGCTTGTCAGGTCTGTTAGCCGTCCTACTTTTTAACTTAGAGAGAGATGAGAAGACACGATATGGAGAGGACCAGGAGAAGAAGACAGATAGACACGCACCGAGAGAGCAGAGGAGAGATGAGACGAGAGGAGGAGAAAGATTGGACGTGATAGAGAGAGATGAGTTCAATCTTCTACAGCCACAAAAACCAGGAAGTTCCATCACAAGCGCGAGAACAACTGTAACCCTTCAGTCACTTCCTCCATACTCATAAGGCCGAGGAATTTTCGCCTAAGCCCATCCCACCTATATCCCCACCACCACTTTTAGTTTACTCCTACTCTTTAGTGAAGTCCTTTCAGATCATTTAGCCCGACCGAAAAATAGACGACCCCGCCTTAACCCTTTCCACAGCCAATAAGCTACAGCAATTTCTCGCCCACCGCAATCGGTTAACACCCATGTCACTAAAGGCATCAAATCAGGGCTAGCCTTATAGGAAGAACCCTATTTTCTTTATTTTGCGGAGCGTTAGTATAAGGCATAGGCTTAATGCGTATACATGTCACAGAGGACATTACCCAATATTGCAGGGTCGTTGTTCTACTATCCAGATACGGCGGCATAATGTGGTTATTTTTGACGCGGATAGAAGACAATGGCTGGCGGACCTTTTGCTTGGGCTGAATAGAAAGGGAGTCTTATAAACAGTATCCTTTAGACAGGGGAGATGCCTTAGTTACATAACAAAAGTCAAAGTCAGTTTATCTCCACACAAAAACAGAGGGGGTACATGAAATTGTTACATAATCAGTACTACTTCTCAAATGAAACATATACAACACATAACCAGCCAGAGAGCTAAACATAGCGGATGATTAGTGCCTCACAAACCCACCCTTACACCAATTAGTCATACTCTCTAAAATACACACACATAAAAAGCGTATATATGCATACATACAAATGTAAACATAACAAATGTTACAGAGAACTGCAGAAAAAAAGGAAACACTGCATGGACACAATATTTGTCTGTTTTAAAATACCATTCAAGCTTTACCTAATGGAAGGGTTTTAAAGCTCTAATAAATAAAGAAACGTCCTTAGAAATCTTTATACAACTATCTTAATGAAATAATTAAGGATTAATGAGGATTTGTCTTTATCTGTTGTTTGGAATAAGCAAGAATAGGAACTTAATAATATTGGTATTTCTGCAATAAGTTTGAGCCAAATATAACAGTTAATCCTTAGAGTTCTTGGAAGGCGTGGCTATTCAAAGATAAGTAATGCGATCGCTCTTCTACCCCACACACGGTGTTCTCGCACTTTAGGGACAGCAATCGCTCTCGTTAAGCTGATGTCGAGGTATGTTTGAATCCTACAACTGTTGCAATGGTAGTTTCAGCTTTAATAGGTTTAAAGCTTACTAAATTTCAACAAATAAAAAAAAAAAATTACCATAGATTCTAGAGACAGGACGAAAAAGTGCAAGCGTGTATTCAAATTGAGAGCATAGGCGAACACACGTCACGGTCCTCATGCACAACACATCCACCACACCTCAGACACACACGACACGCGCCGACCTATGCACAGCACATAGCTAAAGAGGCACACACCACACCCCCCCCCGGCCCCCCGCGCACATGCATCAAAGTTTATAGCCGCGTATTTAGCAAAGCATTCACAAGCTCGCAATCTTCAAGTTTTGTTGTTACGTTGATTAACAGTTGCACCAGAACATTCCGCACAGTGAGCTGCGCGGTGTGCGGTGTGTGTGTGTGTGTGTGTATGTGATGTGCTAGACGTGTGGTATGCTGCTGATGTGATGTGAATGTGTGTCGTGTGTTGTGGTGTGTGTCGTGAGTGCTGTGTGTGTGTGTGACGTGTGCGTGCGGGCTTGTGCATGCACCACGTGCCGTAAGTCCCAATGCAGCGAATACACGCGTGCGCCTGCATAGTGTACTCGGTGTGTGTGTATCGTAGCTCTGCACGATGTGTGGTTTTTACTTTTTTGTTATTATGAGATACAATAAAGTAAAATAATGATTTCGCCTCATAAACAGACGACAGCAGAAAGCCATAGTCCAAGCCAGCGGAAAGAAAACAAATAAAAGCCTACCTTGAGCGGAGGTTACTAGCCAGAACCGGGCGGGGGGGGGGGGAGAGGGGGGCCTGATATCTCTGGCGGGAGGCGGAGGGCTGTGCAAGTGATGAATGCATGAAAGGTAGACAGGCTTGACGATGAGGCTTACCAATTCCCACTCAGTCATCACGAAGCCAATCTACGCCCCCCCCCCTACCACAACAACCACTATCACGCGACCACCTATTAAGCGACGCTCCACACAGGGGCCATAGGTCCCGCCGCACACACACACACACCACACACACACACACGTAATCTCAGCGCGCGCGCTGCGCGCATGACATACACATATACACGCAATAGACATACAACATACATTGATATTACACACGACATACACACAAAAACATACGCATGCACGCCCACACGCACGTGCACACACACACACATATATATACACACATACACAGATACGCACTCGCCTCGCCGCCACACACAGGGCCCCCAAGGAGTGCCAACACAAAAAAAGCTTTGTCTAAGCTTATCTATTTTACCATAAATAAAGATGATTTTGACTTGACTTGACTTGACACACAAATCTATCCTTCCTCTGTCTCTCTCTCTCTGTTCTCTCTCTGCTCTACCCCCTCCCCCCCCTTCCCACCCTCTCTACTCTCTCTACTCTACTCTCTAACTACCTCTCTCTACTCTCTCCTCGTTGTAGTTTTTATAAGTTGTTTCCTTCTCATGGATGTTGTTTCGCCTCACTTTAACAAAGCGTGACTCGTGGTGTATACCTTAATGCCGTCAACCTATGAAGCTGATATTTTCTCACGCCAGAGGGCAGTCAATGCCCACTAGGGGATTATCACGCGATTTTTCTTCACTTCGGGGCGTATGTGAGAGAGAGAGCTGATGGTAGGACCACTCACTGTCTCTCTCTTCTTCTTTATCCCAAAATAAATAATATACGAAGAGATTAGCCCCACCACCCCTCGCGTCGCTGCCCTCTGGGCGCCGTGAGAAAAATCGCCCACTAAGTCTCTCATTGTTCTTGTCACTCATTGTTCGTTAACACTGGCGAAAGACAGGAGAAATAAGTTTATAATTCATATTAACCCCCGTGTCATCCAGACCTTGTATTCAAGGCTAAATGACAATTTAAATGTTCAGCGTTGCTTCAGCGGTTCCTACTCTCTCTCACTACTATACTCTACTCTTTCTCCCGCACTCCAAGCCCTTCTCCCCATCACCTTACTATACCGGTATTAAGTCTTTGCTACATTTAATTATCGATACTAATAGTGCCGGTGTTATCTCGATTTCTGCAATATTTACTTTTCTATGAAATGCTTTTGTATTATTATTATTGCTTACGCAAGCTGCTTTTTTGTCCTTCGCCTACATACTATGATATATATCATTATTATTTTATGCGTCACCTTTGGTTTACCTCAGGGCTGAGTGCTAAAAAGATATGTAATAGCCTCTATCTTGTACAAACCTTGATTAAACAAAATTTCGACTTTTTCGTGCGTTCGTTCGTTCTCCTTATTAAAAAAAACTAACCGAAAAATACAACAAAACAAATTAGGGACAACAGGAGAAGAGAGAGAGACGAGAGAGGAGAGAAGAGGATGAGAAAAGGAAATAGCACGAATGATGAGTACACACTAGAGATGAGGACATTTGATCGAATAGAACGAGATGGAGAGAGAAGAGGAGATTGCAGAGAGAGAGAGAGAGGAGGGGGCAGTGGAGTAGATGAGAGGGAGAGATGAGAGAGAAGAGAAGAGAAGATCATACGCAGAGAGAGAGAGACGACGAGATGGACCGCGACGAACGAGATAAGATGTTGAAGAAGACTGATGAGAGAAGAGACTGAGAGACAGAGCAGAGAGAGATGAGACGACGAGACTATTAAAAAGAAAGAGAAACCAAATAAACTTACAGGTGCGGAAAACAAAGAAACACAAGAACAGACGATTCACGTAGAAAAGAAAACCCCCAACAGATGAACCGATCCAAGACAGATGAGACGACACCCCCCAGAAAGAAATAAACGCTAATATACTATATATCTATATTATTTCAAAACCGCAAACAAAGACAAAAACACAGATCGGTCAGAACGAGATAAATAATCATTGAAAACAAAACATTCTTTTTTTTTTTTTCGAGAAAAATGAACGCGAAAGACATGAAAAAATAAGAAGAAAACATGTCAGAACTGCCAGCTTAGAATAAGAGAAATACACACAGACAGACAAGAACGCTGGCGCACACACACATACACTACACACAAACACACAGAGATAGCATAGCACATACACAACACACACAGCCACGCCACACATACACACACACAGACGCCCCATACATACGATAGCCGCCCACAACACAACACTGCACAACAACACACATACACACACAGACGCATGCATACACTGAATACACACACACACGCACACGCGCCACACACACACATAAGACGCCTTACATACACTGCATACACACACACATACACACGCGACGCGCGCGCAATAGCAACACACACACACAGACGGCCATACATAAACTGATACACACACACACACACACACACACACACACACGCCACAACACACA
>CM065697.1:49560707-49565707 GCA_017654935.2 Phymorhynchus buccinoides
GTAACCTACATACTGGGTAGCTGCCCCCAACTTCAAATTGAGGCTGCTCTTTAAAATGATGTTTCGTTTTCAATTTGGGGCATTTGTATGGGAGTCAAACATGGTCCAAACAAGATTTCTTACCAGCTATATAGAGGGAAAAACACGTGAAACCCGTGATTTTGACACGCGATCTGGTGGGTCTTTAAGAGTAATATTTTTTTTTTTTTTTATTAAACCTTTTTTTTTTACATTTTCACAAATGCATTTTCAAACAAAACAGAAACAAGAAAAAACGTCAAGTCTCAATACATATGATGAAAAAGAAACGAAATCGCTACACATACATACACACACACACACACACACACACACACACACACACACACACACACACCACCACACAACATACACACATACATACAGATAACAAAACAAACAACAACAACAACAACAAAAAAATACATCAACAGAAAATAAGGAGATGGTGACTGGACAATAAATACATCCTTATTGAAGTTAACAATATCCATAATGAATAGAGGCCTCAGCAACATTCATTATATACAAAAGGCATTAAAGAACAAATAGATCAAATCTTTGTAAGGAAAAACAGAAAAAAAGAAAAATAATTGTTGTTTTTCATATAATTGTCATCAGTGTTAAGTAATTAATGAAATATATGGCATCCACTTGACAGAGAAACTTGTGTAGTTAAAGGTAGTCTTGGCGATATATTCTTCTACAGTGTATCGGGCTTGGAGTTTTTTCAGAAAAAACAGGCACTTGAGGATGAATTTCGTTCAATTTGCATGCATAAATATAGTGTTTGGCGGATATCAAAATAAAGTAAAACACCAAATCAATTTTAATATTTATATCAAAACCCATTAATACCAGAGATTCGGTAAGAACAAGATTATTGGCATTATAGCATTTTTCTTTTACAACATCAGTAAGGGCATCCCAAAAGTTTCTAACATGGTTACATTTCCAGAATACATGGTCAATGCTGTCCTGTGTTTTACAAAAAGAACATTTATCATTATTATGTACACCGATTTCTTTTAAAATTATGTTTGTGCCAAGACATCTGTGCATTATTTTCAACTGAAACCATTTTAACTTAACATCGTTTATCTTATGTGCATATAAAAAACATGATTTCCAATCATGGCTTGTTGATAGTTTTGAATCCCATTTTTCACAGCATTTTGGAGGTATTCTATTTTCAATAAAAATGTCATAGTACAATTTACATCCTTTATAAATTGAAAAGATCTTTTTGGCACAAAATGTTACGTTAATATGTTTATTGTTTATTACAGTAATATTGCATCTCGCAAAGTATTCTGAAATGCTAGCTTTGTAACCAGCAAAAGTTAGAAAATCAATACTAATATTGTATTTCCGTTTGAATTCTAAATACGAGAGAAAGTGCCCACTGTCATCCAAAAAATCTGCAATATAATTTACATTTTTAGTCATGAGATTTGTTGAGGTTATATATGTATTTCCCATTTGAATTCGTTTATTAAAACAAATAGGCTCAGCCAGTATTTCTGCACTTTTCTCTGGTACGCATTTATAATAAAACGATTTGTAGGCATCTACAACGTCTGACCAAAACTGATTGTACTTGACAAACTTGTTAGTAAGTTCAGGGCCATGTTTATGAACGAGATGCCATAACGGAAAGTTGGTTTGTAAAATCTGCTTCCATTTATGATTCACGTTTTCAGTTTTACGGATCCAGGTTAGTTTTAACGAAGTGACAAAGGTTTTTATCTCTGGCAGTCCTATACCACCGTTTTGTATACTTCTGTGTGCGGTTTTTCTGCTTATCTTATCAGGTTTTTTATTCCAAACAAATTTGTAACAAAGTTTTTGTAGAGTTTTCAAAAAATATGTCTGGGGGGTTAGGTAGAAGTAGCCAGAGATGTGTTAATTTTGATAATATTAGAGATTTCAGAATTGCTATTCTGCCAAGAGGAGTTAGTTGACGTTTAACCCATATTTTAAATAGATGTTTTATATCTGCCAATTTGTCAGAGTAATTAATACGAACACATTCTTTTTTAGTGAACCATATTCCTAGAACTTTAAATCTTGAGGGGTTCCATTCAAAGTCTAAATGTTCCATGTATTTAATTTGGGAATTTTTCTTGCTTCCTAACCATGATACATTACTTTTCCCAAGATTTAGGTGTAGACCTGATACAGATCCATATTTTACAAGCACCTCTATACATGTTTCAAATGATTTTTTATCACCCGCGAGAAGCAATTCTGTGTCATCCGCATATTGCGACAATTTATGCTCATCATGACCAATTACAATGCCTTTGATATCTGGATTTTCTCTGATCATAATTCCTAGTATTTCAACACATAATATGAATAAATAAGGAGAGATGGGATCCCCTTGACGACATCCCCGTTTAATTTTAAACCATTTAGATACCTGCCCATTAACTATCATACAAGACTTTATATTTTTGTAGAATGTACGTATCCAGTTACATATGTTTTCCTTAAAACCAAATGCTTTTAATACTTTATACATAAATCCCCAATCAATCGAGTCAAAAGCTTTTTCAAAATCTACATTTAATAACATTCCTGGGAGATGGTGTTGATCTAAGTATGCTATTGTGTCATATATCAGTCTAATATTGTCCCCAATGTATCTGTTTCTAATAAAACCAGTTTGATCTTCATTTATGATATTGGGGAGGACATTTTTTATTCGGTCTGCAATACATGATGATCCTATTTTATATATGACATTTAGGAGTGAAATAGGTCTCCAATTTTTAACATACTGTCTTGGTTTGTCTCCCTTCGGGATGCAGACAATTATACCTTCTCTCTGAGTGCATGATAACTCTCCTTTTCTAAAACTAGTATTTAATGCTCTGACAACAAATATTCCAATTTTCTTCCAAAACATTTTGAAAAATTCAGCCGAAAACCCATCAGTGCCTGGACTTTTATTATTATTCATTTTCTTTAATACGTCAGTAGCTTCTTCTAAAGTGATTTCACCTTCTAAATTTAGGGCTTCTACTTCAGTTAAACATGGTATATTATGCACTAGATCTTCTATTTCACACTGTTCTACTTCATGTTCTCTGTAAAGTTCGCTATAAAAGTTCTGCACTTCTTTAATAATGTTGTTTTTGGGTCACTAACTCATTGTCATGTTTATCTACTAACTCATTGTCATGTTTATCTACTAGCCTAGGCATATTTTTACTAATAAAGTGACGTTTTTCGAGGTTACAAAAATAATTACTGACTTTCTCCCCATCTGCAACCCATCTAGCACGAGACCTAAGCAGGACACCTTGCATTCGTTTGTCTCTAATTTCTCTTAACCTTTCTTTTTTCGTTTCTATTATCTTGACATCATCTTCACTAATGTTTGCTTTGGTTTCTAATCTCTTAATGTCAAATATTATCAGTTTTTCTTCTTCTTCCATATTTTTCTTTTTCATTGTTGCATAAGATATCGTTTTAGATCTTAGTTTCATTAGTAAAAAATCAAGAAAAATATCGTTTTCCACACTGAATGTTAAGTTATCATATGCTACATTATTAGGGTTCTCATTTAATGCATATTCTTCTACAACATTATTTATTTCAGTATTAATCTCATCAACGTACAATTTGTCTTTAAGAAGTGAAGAATTGAATTTCCAGAAAGTTTTACGTTTTTCAGTTTCACAAAATTTTAATTTCAACAAAATACTGGAATGATCACTTCGATAGCTACAATCGATGTCTGCGTTGTCAACATACGTAACAACATGATCTGACACCAGAAAGAAATCTAACCTTGCTTGTTGGAAAGGATTTACCATTCGCCACGTATAGCGCAAGCATTCAGGGTTCAGTTCTCGCCACACATCATTTAACTCTAAGTCCTCTATCATTTTCTCAACTTCTTCTCTAGCTTTCGGATTGTTGATGTGTTTATAATTATGATAGTCTTTTACTGTATCTAAAACTAAATTGAAGTCACCCCCCATTATTATGTTATCAATACCGAAGCTACTAATCCTTTGCTTCAAGTTGACGTAAAACTCAGGGTTGTCCCGATTTGGTCCATACACGTTCACCAAAAGAAATTGTTGTTTATAAATTTCGATAAGTATAATAATGTAATTTCCAGAGACGTCCTTAACTACTTGTTTGACTTTAAATTCAAAATTGTTATTGAACAAAATTCCTACCCCTCTAGCATTTGATGTATAACTTGAGAAATAGCCCTGGTATCCCCATTCCGCTAAAACACGCTTCTCCATTTGATTTTCAAAATGTATGTCTTGTAAGAAAAAGATTGAACATTGTTTACTTTTTAAATAATGGAAAACATCCCTCCTCTTTTTGAAATCATTGAGGCCTTGACAATTAACTGAAAGAATTGTTAAGTTGTTATCCATTTCTAATACTGTTAATATTTGAAAGCATAGCTATCCAGCCAACCATTTTAAAAGTGTGTAAAAAAATATGAAAATTAAAATAATAAATACAGACAAACTGACAATGAAAACAAACAAAAATCTTAGTTGACAATCGCCTTCCAACAGGCAAGACAGATATCCATTATTTTCTACTAACTTTTAAGTGACAGGCATTCAGAGCTATAACAATAAGAAAACATCACTTGCTCACTTGCGGCTACAGTCAATCCCTCAAATGTATACAAAAATAGATCGTGAAAAGTCTTCACAGATGCACCATATTTACAGGAACCCATGCCATTGACAAATAATTGCCAATCGCAAAGAAACCAGAAAACTGAATTTATACATAACCAAAGAACAATCTTTTTTTTTTCTTTCTTTTTTTTACACCTACCCCTTTTCCTTTTACGAATACAAAATTGTATACACAAGATTGATCATCGAAAGTTAACAATGCATTATCATCGAAAAAACAAGTGCAATTGGTAAAAAATGTTTTGTTTCTTATTCTAGATTATACAAGTCAGAATAGTTTCCTCCAATGCAATT
>CM065697.1:49570707-49573207 GCA_017654935.2 Phymorhynchus buccinoides
CATTTTGCGCAGTTGTTACAATTTGCGCTGTCACAGCCGACTACATGGATCCACTGCAGTTTGCTTACGGGGCAGAAAGAGGCGTTGACGATGCAATCATTGTCCTACTGAGACACCTCGTAAGTCACCTCGATAAAGCCGGTACCTTTGCACGTGTCCTTTTCATGGATTTTAGCTCTGCTTTTAAAACCTTATTGCAGCCCCATTTGCTAATTTCCCGTTTGCTTGACCTTCAGGTTAATCCATGTATTGTTCTGTGGATCAGGTCATTTTTTGGCCGCGACCGACCACAAAGGGTCAGTGGCTGTGGCCATCTATCTGATGAGCTTGTTTTTGAACACCTTTCATCGCCACTGTCGCCTCTTGGCACCACAATGATTTAACACCCATGTCACTACAATGCATCTAATGAGGGTCTAGTATCCAGTGACCTTATGTTCTTAATGTTGGGAGGTAAGGACAGGCCCTATTTTATGCCCGCCGCAGAGGAATCCCCAATATTGCAGACATCTTTTCTCTATCCGGGTAAGTTTAATGGTAAATTTTGGCTGAGGAATGGCTAGCGTTGAAAGGGTTAAACATCGGAGCACCCCAGGAATATGTCTTGTCCCCGATTCTCTTCTCAATGTACACAAATGAACTAACCCGTAACTCCTCCATTCTCTCTTTACTTACATTTACAGATGATAATAATTATGGCTTTAGGAGCTCTTCTCAAGAACGAACATTCACGTTCACAGTACTTTCTATTCATGGATCATCTAGCTTCCCTGGCTTAACTCCAGTTTCCTTGAATTTAACATCAACAAGGGCGTCGCCGAGCGGCAGACATGTCCGTCACCAGCAATGCCACGCACTTGCGACACCCCGTAGAGTGTCACATCCTGACACAAAATTGGAAGGGATTCTGTCTTCTAGTTCACGAGATACAGCTTGAAGAAGAAACATATAGCGCAAAGAAGGAAATTTCGGTTTTCAAGGTCACACTTCAAGGTCAAGGTCAGCATGGTGATAATTTATGCTCGGATGTTTTCTTCTCTAGGGTATACAGTACCACACACAATCTGAAGCGCTTCTGTCAAGTACCAATGTGGAAAATATGGCTTAAAACCCAATGTGTAGACCCTTACCACTTTCAAGGCCTACTGATCGCCCGGACCGTGACATTGACCTTGATCGGTATGCCACCATCAGAACGGGCATAAGCCAAAGTACCTTCATGCCAAATGTGAAGACTCTAACACTAACGGTGTGGGAGTTATGGCCCCTGAAAGATTTTCGGTTTTCAAGGTCGTACGCCAAGGTCAAGGTCACGACGGCAATATGGTTTGCGCGGATGCCTTCCTCTCATGGTGACACACCAGCACACACAATTTGACGTGATTCTGTCAACCCGTTCGAAAGATATCCTTGGGACAGACAGAAGGAGAAAAAAATGACCCTCCGATTTTCAGGCTCCAGCGATCTTTTTGACCTTGACCTTGACCTTGATCGGTATGCCATCATCAGAACGGGCATAAGCCAAACCACCTTCATACCAAGTTTCAACATCCTATGTTGATCGGTGCCCGAGATATGGCTAAAAATAGATTTTCGGTTTTCAAGGTCGTACGTCAAGGTCAAGGTCACGACGGCAACATGGTTTGCGCCGATCTCTTCCTATTATGGAGGCACACCTTCACACAAAATTTGACGCGATTCGGTCAAGCGGTTCGGGAGATATCCTTGGGACAGACAGAAAAAAAAAAAAAAAAAAAAAAAATACAAACCAGCCCATCGCAATAGTCCGTCTTGGTGACGGACTAAAAAAAAAAATACAAACCAGCCCATCGCAATAGTCCGTCTTGGTGACGGACTAAACAGATCAAAGAGCTGTGTTGTGAGGAGGATCGGGTACAGGACGCCTCACTGGCAAGGTCGTGTAAAATCGAAGGTGAAAATGTAGACCAAGTCAGTACTTTTAAATACCTCAGTGTTCTTTTTAGACAGGAAACTTAATAATAACAGTCACGTGGATAGTGTGTGTGCAAACAAAGCCAGCCAAAGACTTTTCCTTCTCGGGAAGCTCAAAGACTTTCAAGTAAGCAGTAGCATTCTGGAATCAGTGTACAGGTCATTGATTGAACGCATTCTTACCTTCAGCATTACTGCTTGGTATGGAAGTCTCTCTGTCAAATGCAAAACACAACTGTCCCGCATAGTCAACCAAGCATCTAAAACCATTGGTAAAGAACAGAATCTGACAACTCTCAAACCTTCATAAGGAATTCATTAGACGGAAAGCAGGCAAAATTCTCCAGGATCCCACTCACCCTCTTCGTGATTCTGTCCAAACGCTACCTTCAGGGCGACACCTTCAAGCACCCCTTGCTAAAAACAAAACAACAACACCCACCTGTACAAGCACTCTTTCATTCCATCCGCCATAACCATTCTCAGCAACACCAACACTTCTCTGAAAAAGTCTGTTTAAATCTGTGTGTGTGTGTGTGTGTGTGTG
>CM065697.1:49580707-49605707 GCA_017654935.2 Phymorhynchus buccinoides
CACACACACACACACACACACACACACAGTACACACACACACACACACACACACACACACACACACACACACACACACACACGTACGTGACACCTCCCCCATCCACGTACGGTACGCATCCCCCCCCCCCCCCCCCCCCCACCCCCCCCCCCCCCCCACCCACCCACCTCTCTGAGTCTGAACTCATACACATACCTTTTTCAATATTGACAAGGAACTTAAAACCCTTTCATCGCCACTGTCGCCTCTTGGCACCACAACGATTTATCGCCCATGTCACTGACAAGCATCCAATTAGGGTCTTTTACCCGATGACCCTATGTTCTTCTACTTCTTCGATCGCTCAGACAGTTTCCTGTCAATTATGAGCGCAGATGCGTCATGCTGCCGTTATGCGCCTAACTAAGAAACAGCTAGTCCCAGCAAGTCCGACTTCGGCTGGAGGAAATGTTTTTGAAAGCGTTTCGTGAAAAAAAAAGGCAGGAGAATGGACCCCGGTAAGGCAGAAAGATAGTAGATGACAGTAAGCAAAGGGAAAAGGCAGAGTCAAAGAGAGTGCCAGATTAGAGGAAGTTACGAGCACAGAACTTCCAGAAGGTGGGGGGACTATTTATACAAAAGACCCCCCGATATCCCCACGGGGGGGGGGGGGAGCCTTTGTCAGACCTGTTTACCCCCTACACAAGTCTTGAGTAGTCCGGATAGCTAAAATGAGTAGTTTTGGTGCAAAATGTGTAGTTTTATTCATTAAACCATCAAATAATGTTTACTGACAATGAGTAGCAATCAAGAATTAAAGAGCATTATTTTCAGGTTTGAAGAGTAGTAGAGGTCCAAATTGAGTAGAATACTACTCGAAAAGAGTAGAGTAAACAGGTCTGCTATGTTCCTAATTTTGGGAGGCAAGGAGAGGCCCTATTTATGCCAGGAAACTAGGGACAAACTTGGAACGCCTCTCAATAAGGTAGCCTGCTTTTGTGTCCTCCTATCTGATCAAGCATTTTACCCCCAATTCTTTCTTTTTTCTATGTTTGTTAATGCATGATGCCCTTATTATTGTTTATACCACTTTACCAGTATTGTCTTCTTCTTCTCTGTAGCTGTCTCTGCAATTTATATAAGATTTTATAAAACAGCCCCCTCTCTCTCTCTCTCTCTCTCTCTCTCTCTCTTAAACCAGATCATACGTTAGAATATTATATTGAATTAAACATGAATAGATATGTTAAAGCTGCGTTAACAAAATTCAGACTTGGTGTTTCAATAATTGCATGCCATCGTTTAAGATTCAGACATGTAAATGATAATGATTTGATTTGTAGTCTGTGTAACTCAGCAAGAGAAGACGAAGTGCATTTTTTGTTCTGCTGTCCGGTCTTGAACGATCTTAGAATGAAAATTCATAAAGCCAAAGTTCTATTCTGACCCATGCAACTTTCGGATGATTTTATTGCTGGCATCAAAACATGAAAAAACTCAGTTGGATTTAGCTTTGTACATCTACGAAGCTAGCAAGATAATTCATAATGCATTGTCCTAGGCATATATACTTTGATTTAGTAGTACTGCGTTGTGCTGCATTTTTGTATGCACTATTTCAATTATGATGTGCTTGCTTGTTGTTGGCTTCTTCCTTCTTTTTCTTATACAAATTTGTTTATGTGAACTTCATCAGTATGGGGCTATGGCCTTGACCTGATTAAACATTCGTATTCGTATTCGTATTCTCTCTCTCTCTCTCTCACTCTCCCTCTCTCTCTCTACTCGGGTAAGATTAATGGAAAGTTTTGGCTGAAAAATGGCTGGCGTTGAAAGTTTTTTTTAAAAATAACCTACCAACTTCATGGAAATCGGAAACGGTGTAACCGATCTTTTAAACGAATGGCCTTTGCAAACAGTTTGGGCTCTCTCTCTCTCTCTCTCTCTCTCTCTCTCCCCCTCTCTCTCTCTCTCTCTCTCTCCCCCCCCCCCCCTCTCTCTCTCTCTCTCTCACACACACACACACACACAGTGACAAAGTGAAACATACAATTACACACACACACACACACACACACGCACGCACGCACACGCACGCACACACACACGTACGCACGCACACACACACACACACGCACATATACAGTGACATACACACACCAACACCACACACCAACATCACCACACACACATCACACACCAACATCACCACACACACACACACACACACACACATACACCACACCACACACCAACATAACCACACACACAGAGAGTGACACACACACACCACACACCAACATCACCACACAAACACACACAGTGATACACACAGCACACACCAACATCACCACACACACACACACACACCACACCAACATCACCACACACACAGACACACAGTAACATACACACACACCACCCACCAACATCACACACAGACACACACAGTGGCATACACATACACCACACACCAGCATCACACCCCCACACACACACATACACACCACCACCACACCACACCAACACAAACAACAACACCCCCACCACCACCACCCCACCACACAGCACCCACACTCACTCACCTTCTGCTATGGTGCTCCGGCAAGGCGGTCATTTTCCCCTTCACCACCACCAAGCCCTTGTCGCCTCGGTACCACAGCAGGCAGAACACAGCGTCCGAGCGAGACACGCTCAACCCCACCACCCTCACCACACCCTCGTCCCCATCCAGGAAAGCCGAGAACTCCAGAGACTGGGCCGAGCCATCCACCTTCTGGAAGACTTGACTCTCCTCGGGCATCTCCTCCGGTCGAAGGAGACCGGGACACTCGCTGTTGGTGGAGGTGCGGTTACTCCCCCACACCGGGGAAAATGTACGTTTGGGGTTCAGAGCCTTGTCCCAAACATCCACCTTTTTGTTGTTGTCCTTCTTCTTCTCCAGGTCTTCGACGACTTCCCCGGAATTCTTGACGTTTTTCGCTTCAGCGGAGTTCTTCTTCAGCGCGTCCACGGACTCTCTGATGTCCTGCATAGAGTTCTTCACGTCCTCCATGGAGTTCCTGACGTTTTCCATGACATTGAGGACGTCGCTGTGACGACTCTCCAAGGTGTTCTCGTTGTTGGGGTGGCGGGGGTTCTGCTTGAGGCGCCTGGAGGGGTCTCCCGGTTGTCCCGAATTGTCGGGAGTCCGGGTGTGGAGGAAAATCACCATGCCAAAACACAGCAGGCCGCAGCTCAGCAGGATCTGGCGCTGCCGGAACTTCATGGCGACGGTCTGGAATCAAATTGAGACGTAGTAGTGTTTTACTGTTTAATAACACGTTGGAACATTTACATTAAAACAAAAAATCATATACAAAATAGGGATGAATGAGTCCAAACGTCAAAAAGTTGTATGTGTTCCATATAATACCTCAGAAGGACAGAGGCTGAGGATTGTAGGGGTTTTTTCAAGACTGGGACAGGGACGCCACAGGATCAGTTTGAAGTGTTTCGATACGATGATTCCATTGAAAGTCCCTGACCCTGACAGAGAGAGAGAGAGAGAGAGAGAGAGAGAGAGAGAGAGAGAGAGAGAGAGAGAGAGAGAGAGAGAGAGAGAGAGAGAGAGAGAGAGAGAGAGAGAGAGAGAGAGAGAGGGGGGGAGAGAGAGAGAGAGAGAGAGAGAGAGAGAGAGAGAGAGAGAGAGAGAGAGAGAGAGAGAGAGAGAGAGAGAGAGAGAGAGAGAGAGAGAGAGAGAGAGAGAGAGAGAGAGAGAGAGAGAGAGAGAGAGAGAGTGAGTGAGTCTGAGTAAATCACACACCTTCAGGCTTTTACATTTCAGGATCGTGGCTTCTACACCCAACAGGTTGATTCTTACGTAAAAATCACCGGAAACACGTCGTATCTGAGGAGATTGAGACGGTCGGTGTCACGATAAATAAGTAGTCGTATGAAATATTTACCTCTGCGCATGCGCATTAGAGCAGTTACTTATCCTGTGATTACTACTAACCCTAACCCTATCCCAAACCACGGAAAGAACCAAGAAATAGAGAAATCGATGTACAAAGCCATGCACTTAGTTTCGTAATGATTCACAATGGCGGACAAACAAACGATTCTGATTGGCTACGCGGCTAGAGGTAAAAATCTCATAGAGGTAAAAATACACCGCCACACCGGTGTTAGGTATACACCTATACGTCACATAATGTGACGCAAAAAGTTGCAAAACCATTTATTTCCAACGTTGGTCTAGATCTATAATTCTTTTTAGTCTATAAACTATTTTCTAGACCAATCTTAGGTGGAATAATTTTAATCTTGATCTTGAACCTACTCTCAACCCAATACCCGTACAGAACTAGCGGAGCGCAAGCAAAGTATCTATACACTGACTGTCTGTAAGTCTGTTGTGTGCGGGGGTCTGTGTCTGTTCTAAAATGGGTAAGTATCTATCACGATAGTCCGAAATTCATTTCTCCGACGTGACAATAGTCAGTCTTTGGGAACTATTTTGAAATATTTTCTCCGACGTTGCACTAGTCCGATGTGAAAATAGTCCAGCAGTTATGAGAGAGAGAGAGAGAGAGGGAGGGAGACATACACGCACGCACACATACTGACACACAAACACACACGCACGCGCGCACACGCGCACACACACACACACACACGCACGTACACGTACACACACACTGGAGGGCAGGATGGGGAAAAAAGCCTTGTTAGCTTATTCTTTAACCCTCAATAAAGATCATTTTGACTTGACATACACACACACTGACACACACAGGTCTTGTCACTTATAGGACTAGGGAGTCATTCTAATGGGCCTGCGTAAAACTTATAAAAAAAAGAACAACAAATACAACAAGGGCGTCGCCGAGCGGCAGACATGTCCGTCACCAGCAATGCCACGCACTTGCGACACCCCGTAGAGTGTCACATCCTGACACAAAATTGGAAGGGATTCTGTCTTCTAGTTCACGAGATACAGCTTGAAGAAGAAACATATAGCGCAAAGAAGGAAATTTCGGTTTTCAAGGTCACACTTCAAGGTCAAGGTCAGCATGGTGATAATTTATGCTCGGATGTTTTCTTCTCTAGGGTATACAGTACCACACACAATCTGAAGCGCTTCTGTCAAGTACCAATGTGGAAAATATGGCTTAAAACCCAATGTGTAGACCCCTACCACTTTCAAGGCCTACGGATCGCCCGGACCGTGACCTTGACCTTGATCGGTATGCCACCATCAGAACGGGCATAAGCCAAAGTACCTTCATGCCAAATTTGAAGACTCTAACACTAATGGTGTGGGAGTTATGGCCCCTGAAAGATTTTCGGTTTTCAAGGTCGTACGCCAAGGTCAAGGTCACGACGGCAATATGGTTTGCGCGGATGCCTTCCTCTCATGGTGACACACCAGCACACAAAAGTTGACGTGATTCTGTCAACCCGTTCGAAAGATATCCTTGGGACAGACAGAAGGAGAAAAAAATGACCCTTCGATTTTCAGGCGCCAGCGATCTTTTTGACCTTGACCTTGATCGGTATGCCCTCATCAGAACGGGCATAAGCCAAACCACCTTCATGCCAAGTTTCAACATCCTATGTTGATCGGTGCCCGAGATATGGCTAAAAATAGATTTTCGGGTTTCAAGGTCGTACGTCAAGGTCAAGGTCACGACGGCAAAATGGTTTGCGCCGATCTCTTCCTATTAAGGAGGCACACCTTCACACAAAATTTGACGCGATTCGGTCAAGCGGTTCGGGAGATATCCTTGGGACAGACAGAAAAAAAAAAAAAAAAAAATACAAACCAGCCCATCGCAATAGTCCGATCACCATTGGTGACGGACTAACAAGGTCAAGGTCAGCATGGTGATAATTTATGCTCGGATGTTTTCTTCTCTAGGGTATACAGTACCACACACAATCTGAAGCACTTCTGTCAAGTACAAATTGTGGAAAATATGGCTTAAAACCCAATGTGTAGACCCCTACCACATTCAAGGCCTACTGATCGCCCGGACCGTGACCTTGACCTTGATTGGTATGCCACCATCAGAACGGGCATAAGCCAAAGTACCTTCATGCCAAATTTGAAGACTCTAACACTAACGGTGTGGGAGTTATGGCCCCTGAAAGATTTTCGGTTTTCAAGGTCGTACGCCAAGGTCAAGGTCACGACGGCAAAATGGTTTGCGCGGATGCCTTCCTCTCATGGTGACACACCAGCACACAAAATTTGACGTGATTCTGTCACCCGTTCGAAAGATATCCTTGGGACAGACAGAAGGAGAAAAAATGACCCTCCGATTTTCAGGCTCCAGCGATCTTTTTGACCTTGACCTTGATCGGTATGCCCTCATCAGAACGGGCATAAGCCAAACCACCTTCATACTAAGTTTCAACATCCTATGTTGATCGGTGCCCGAGATATGGCTAAAAATAGATTTTCGGTTTTCAAGGTCGTACGTCAAGGTCAAGGTCACGACGGCAAAATGGTTTGCGCCGATCTCTTCCTATTAAGGAGGCACACCTTCACACAAAATTTGACGCGATTCGATCAAGCGGTTCGGGAGATGTCCTTGGGACAGACAGAAAAAAAAGAAAAAACAAAAAAACAAAAAACAAAACAAAAACAGACAAACCAGCCCATCGCAAAGTCCGTTCACCTTCGGTGACGGACAAAAAATCGTAATATCTTACCGCAGTAAAATTAAAAGCGACAGCTGTTCAAAAGTTATCACCACTGAGTAAACCACAACACAATGCCTTGAAACGCAGGCTAAGGGATGGGCACATAAACACATAGGCTTAACGGACAGTTTGCGTCGTCTATACTTATCAGTAAGACAACAATATGTCTTTACATGCGCACGTGCGACAAAGTGGAGTTACGAGAACGGGGCAATCTGATTGGGTGGCAACAACAGCATGCGCGTGCTGCCCTGTCAACACCCGGAGCATGCTTCGGGCAAAGTGTGTGTGTGTGTGTGTGTGTGTGTGTGTGTGTGTATGATAATACTCCTGTAATGTTGCTATTAATAATCATTAATGTTGATGACTGTGATAATGTTTTAAAGTATGTGTGAGGGGGGAGTGGGGGGGGGGGTAAATAGTGCGTGTTGTGGGGGATGCATAAATTATTACCTTTAATTTTCCATTCTGTCAGAACTTGTCATCATCTGACTTTGAAATGTTATTATGTAACTGATCTGCGAGTAGTGTGTGTGCGTGTGCGTGTGTATCTGTGTGTGTGTGTGTGTGTGTGTGTGTGTGTGTGTGTGTGTGTGTGTGTGTGTGTGTGTGTGTGTGTGAGAGAGAGAGAGAGAGAGAGAGAGAGAGAGAGAGAGAGAGAGAGAGAGAGAGAGAGAGAGAGAGAGAGAGAGAGAGAGGAGGGGACAGAGAGAGAGAGAGAGAGAGAGAAAACTTGAAACTTAAACTTTATTTTCCAAGGATATAGATTTTAGGCAAAGCCTATTCTTCCAATCTGTCCTTGATACATATATGCTTAACACACAAAAGACAGAGAGAGAGAGAGAGAGAGAGAGAGAGAGAGAGAGAGAGAGAGAGAGAGAGAGGAGGAGAGAGAGAGAGAGAGAGAGAGAGAGAGAGAGAGAGAGAGAGAGAGAGGGAGAGAGAGAGAGAGAGAGATCATCGTCTACAGTACACCAAATCTATCATCATTTTTTATTCGTTGTTTTACAGCTTTTCAACAAGTCAATGGCTGACACTGACAGGCAAGACTAGTGTGTCAGGGTGGGTGGCTGGGTGTGTGTGTGTGGGGGGGGGGGGGGGAGAGAGGGAGACAACGTGGCAAGCACATACACATGATCCCAGTAAATATGCCAAAATGAGCTGGGTACGTTTATTTTAATACAAAATTAATAGGACCATACTTTGCTTCGTAAGTAAACATCTGGTATTTAAAACAAGGGTGAACCCGAGCGGGTGCAAAGTTTCCTCGCTGTGTTGTTGTTGTTGTTGTTGTTGTTCCCTGGCTAAGAGACTCCAGGGATCATCCCAACAGCCAGAGCACTTGAACAATTTAGTACAAATGCACCAGCTACGGATGAGAACATTACGTGTGTGACCGTTTTTTATTTTCTCGCTGTGCTTCTTTGGGCTTGGTGTACACACGGACAGACGCATGCAGGGACGCAATTTTTAGGAAATTTGCAAAATCCCAGAGTGAAACAGAAAATTTGCAAATTTCCTGAAAATGTTAGGAAATTTGCAAATGTACTAGTTTTGTAAATTTTACTATATATATATATATATATATACAAACAACTGAATACAATGCAATGCAGTAATGTGTAGAGTGGCACAGAGGTAACGCGTTCGCCTTGTGTCAAGTAAACCCGAGTTCGAACTTGGGTACAGGGGATTTTTCCTCTCATTTTGCACTAGGCCTTACGGTCTGAACGTGGAGTCTTTCGGATGAGACGATAAACCGAGGTCCCGTGCACTTAGCTCAAGGGAGAATGCTTAATGTTTTATAGTCAGTGGTTTGCAGAGATGATGATTTAAGTAGTATAATTTTGATTGCACGTCTATAGAGAGTTTCTAGTGGTTTTAAACAGTTCTTACTAGCCAAATCCCAAGTTGTAGAAGCGTAGTCAATATCTGGTTGAATGTACGCATGAAAGAACACTTTTCGGGTGTGCTGATCGAGGAAGTGTTTTATTCTGTTTAACTGAAATATTTTTTTGGATAATTTACGTGTAAGAATGGAAACGTGAAAAGACCAGGTCAGATTGTTATCAATACCAAGGCCAAGTACTTTATGAGAATCAACTTCTTCCAAAGTATTATCATTGATTTTTACTTTTATTAAATCAGTTTTAATATTTTGACGCTTTTGTCTCGTGGTTATTAACATAAGTTTGGATTTCAGAGGGTGCAAGGCCATGTGATTAAATTCTGTCCATGTTGCTACCTTGTTTAAGTCATTTTGTAAGTCAGTTAAAACTAAATTTGCTTTCTTGTTTTTATTATGTAAGGTTGTATCATCAGCAAAAAGTTCACAAAGGGATGATATGTATAAAGGGAGGTCATTGATATATACTGAAAATAAAGTGGGGCCCAGCACAGACCCCTGTGGCACTCCACATTTGACTGGCATAAAAGAGGAAGATTTGCCATCTTGCAAAACAGTCTGGCGTCTGTTTGTTAGAAAAGAAGATATAAGGCTGACTGATGTTTGTGATAAACAATACAGTGTAAGTTTTCTTAAGAGAAGATTATGATCAATAGTGTCAAATGCTTTCGCAAAATCTATAAAAATAGCCCCTGTGAATAAATCATTATTAATATTTAAGTGCCATTGCTCTATAAGATTGGTGAGTGCTGTATGACAAGAATGATGCTTCCTAAAACCACTTTGGTTTGGGTGAAATAAATTATATATTCTAAAGTGTGTTTGAATCATTTGTTTTAAACGCTTTTCAAGAGGTTTAGAAATACTAGATAAAAGTGATATGGGTCTATAATTTGAGGCACAATTCCTATCACCAGATTTAAAGTAGGGCAACACCCTGGCGTCTTTCAAGGGTTGTGGATAGTGGCCTTTTTCAATGCAAAGGTTATAGATGTATGTTAGATGTTCAGAAATGATTGGTGCAGCATGTTTCAAGATTCGATTATCTAAATTGTCTGCCTCATCAGTCACACAAAAAAACGCATGCAAACAAAACAAAAAATTGGGTGGTGCGCCTCTGGCTGCGACGCGCTCTCCGGGTGGGGAGCAACCCGAATTTCACAGAGACGCCTCTATGACTATAAAGTACCTACTACCTAATACCTAGTAATACAATGCGACGCAGTAATACAATGCGACGCATACAAAAAAAACTTGTTTTAGGTTGTAAGTTCTTTTCAGTTTGTTCCTTTGTTGTTCTCAGTTCTGTGTACGTGGTACGATTGAACGTGGTGACAGCCCTGACATGGCCTTAGTTGTCGGGGACTTTCCTGGTGTTGCACTGCCTCCGGGGGACTTCCTTGGTGTTGCACTGCCTCCGGACATTGCCTCCAGGACCGTTACCACCAACTTTATTATATAATAACGATCCTGGAGGCAATGCCCGGAGGCAGTGCAACACCAGGAAAGTCCCGAATTTTTAACAATAAGACGTGAAAAGGTGAATTAAGAGTGACGGGCATTATCCTTTTTATATCGATATAAAATTATCCTGCCACATTGCATTCAAAAAAATCTCTTCGGTAGTTTAACCCCTGGCAGCTGGAACATACCTATTTGTGTTTGTTTAAAGACCCACCAGATCACGTGTCAAAATCACGGGTTTCACGTGTTTTCCCTCTTATAGCTGGTAAGACATATTGTTTTGACCTAGGTTTAACTCCCATACAAATGCCCCCAAATTCGAAACGAAACATTTTAAAGAGTGGCCTCAATTTGAAGTTGGGGCATTTGTATGTGGGCCACTGCTACCCAGAACAAAACAACAAGGGACTTAATCATGGTGGGTCAGTGGGTCTTTAACACAGATACAGACAACATTAGGCCTACATATAGAAGCACAAAGCCCTTCGTCGCAATCGCGAAGCATTTCTTTCTTACAGTCTAGTAGAACTGGGAATACAAAACAGGAAAGAAAAAAAAACAAGTGCAACTCCGAGCGGCTGCAAAGTCCCCTCGCAGCATCGCCGAGGTACTCCGAAATCGGAATGGCGTAAATTTGACCTTAATGTAAAACTAAGTACATCAGTGGATAGCTTGCATCTTGTGCAACAAGTATACCAAATTTGACGATAATAGACTGAATGGTTTTTGATATATAGCCTTGGGGTTCGGACCCGTGATTTGAGCGCGCGCGATCATGCGCACACGCCCACACAGAACAATTCATGACAACTGTGTTATAGACCATTCATCAAGAAATGTTGTGAAAAAAATTGCATTAAAATAGATGCAAAACTTCGCGAGATATTAGCGATTATGTGTTTCGGGGTTTGAACCCCGTAACTGGCGCGACCTTGACCTTAATGTAAAACTAAGTACATCAGTGGATAGCTTGCATCTTGGCAAACTAGTATACCAAATTTGATGATGATAGACTGAATAGTTTTTTGAGAAAAACGGACGAATAGCCGGACGGAAGGAAGCACGCCGGACGGACACCGGACGGACGGACCAGACAAAAACAATAGCTCTCCGAACCTTCGGCTCGGGGACTAAAAAAGTGTACAAAGGAAAGAAGGAACGACCTTCTGTGAAGTGTGAGGTGGTTTTATGATCTGTCTTTTCTTGTCAGATGAATGAATGGGTCATCTGTGTCCCTGCCGTCAATAGCATGGCAGTTTGATATAGATCTATAGAATGATGTCCACTGAGCTGGCATTGTGGGGAAGAAGTTGAGTTAACCTTCACTATCGGGAGAAGCCGAGGAAGAGTAGTGTATTATGTGTAGAGTACGTAGACGAGAGAGAGAGAGAGAGAGGGAGAGAGTATGTGGGGGGGAGGGGGGAGGGAGAGACAGGCAGGCAGGCAGACATACAGACACACACAAAGAGAGACTTCAGAAACTTTATTTTACAAGGATAAGAATTAAGGCTGGACCTAGTCTTCCATTCTGTCCTTGGTTCTAAACATGCAATACATAACTAATCTCTAGTGAACATTGCAGCAAGAACATTCAGTGGAATTAATGAATCTTTGCAAGTGACGAAAATAGCCATCCAAAGCAGCTAGGCGTATCATCACTGCTGTTAGCACGTTTGCTTGATCCAAAGACTGTACAGTGTATGATTATGGTATGTAAATCTAATCAAATATAATGAACATCAGGAAAACATGAATCGGCTTGGTATATACTAATATAGCAGATTAGCCTAGACACAATTGCTCTGTAAATGTTTAACTTTTATTGTTTAAAAACAAAAGTATACAGATATAGAGTCATAGACTAGTCTACTCTCCTGATTTACTCATTATAGTCATTTACTGATTTAGATCTACAATCTGATCATATCAAAAAGCACACTATTTCATTTGGAAATCATGGTGTACATTTAAATTTCACTTGCCTTTCTTTGTCTTTAAGAAATATAAAAAAAGACTTTCCTTTGTAACTTTTCTTGTGGCGAGCATTCCTGCAACTTGTTGCTGAACACACTGCCCCTCCTCGTTTGCTCTATTCCGCCATTATCAAAGTGTAACTGACTAATGAAAAGATAACTTTCTCGGGTTTGAAAACAAGAGTTATGCATCCTAAATGTGTTACGCTTCAAAGGGACATAACCAGTGTTTCTGTCCTCACTACTCATATAGGGAAAAGAGACCGGATGTTTATCTTCCCCTATACAGTATCTTTGCTTGATCTAGATCTAGACTTGTAAATTCGACATAAATTCGTGTGCAGACATCATCTGCTACGTTGCTACTTGCTAATGTGTAAAATTGCTTTAGATATTTTAAAGGCAGGCTTTCGGTGCAAACGTTTACAGAAAAGTTTTGTTTGATCCAGATTTTCAGATTGAATCGACCTGACTGTAAGTTCTCTAACCTCGTAGATCTAAGCGATATTAATTTTGTTTTCCATGAGATAAAAACGTACTGACTTGTTTTGTTTTGTGAAAATCATGACTAATAAACGGTCCTATATAGATATAGTTGTCATTCCACTGAATAAATTTTTTTAAGATTTTGTGCCGGCGTGGAATGCATGGTAATTTATATGACAATTATAATAATATTAGGTATAGGTCAAGATGTGCCACCCCCCCTACATTTCTCGGTTAATTCTATTTTTCAGTTTTTGCCTTTCTTACCAAGCATGAAGCTGTATTTTATGAACATTTTCAGCTAATTATCTTTCTTCAATAATTTATTGCAGTCATGATAAAGGCCATTATCTAATAGGACCCCCTATTCTTGCTCTAAATGTCACGCGCCTTTTACACTAAATAAAGAGCAATAATGATATGTAAATGATATCTACGAATAAGTGTTTTGGTCCCACTCGGCTGGGCCTTCTTTCTCATGTTTGGAGATCGGTACATTATCAGTTATTATGACTTTGCTGAGAGATAGGATAAAAGCAATATCCCACAGCAAAGTCATAATAACGATTATATACCAATATTTTGCCTCTTTCAGATAAAAATACCGATTAAATACCGATATTTTGCCTCTTTCAGATAAAATCAGCTGATAATCAAACACGCAACGAAGAAGCGAGACGCCATGCATGCAGATCTGAATAATACTATAGTCGACTCCGCATAAGTCGACCTCGGATAATTCGACACTTCGGATTAATCGACCCTAAGGCTTGGTCCTGTCCACAAGCCTTCTTTATCTCTGTAAAATCACCTCGGATAAATCGACACTTCGGATAATTCGACCCTTAAAACGCAAACTCTCCTCGGATAAGCTGACCGTCATCACAATCCCCCACCCCTTCTGTTAAAAAATAAGGGTGGATTGTCCTGTACTTGTTCAAATGCGTTCCAATGACGTCATGTTTAGTTTGACGTATTTGATGTTGCAAACAGTTGTTCTAAAATTGTCTGGACCTTGAAAAGGAAACACAAATTAATGCACAGTTACACACGCGAGCAGGCTCGCACACACATACATACACTGAATTCCAGAAGAGGAACAAAGATAGAGAATTGGTCTGTTTGTCTTCTTTGCGTATTTATTTGCTTTTTGTCTCTTATTTTCTTTTTTTTCTTTTGAAATGTGGGAAAAAAGTTCCCAACAAAAAAAGGATATAGAATTGCAGGCCTAATTGAGGGCAATAGAGCTGGGTACCTGTATGGATTTCTGTACCGGTATTATACCGATATTTTTTTCACAAATATATACCGGTTGCGCTGCTGGTGATACATTTAAAATGTTATGACACAGAAAAGAGCTAGCCCAGAAAGTCCAACAGATAGGTGTGGCTAATCAAATTTGCCTACATGACTTCAATACACGACTTCAATACACTCTCTCTGTCTTCCCTTCTCCCCCCCCCCTCTCTCTCTCTCTCTCTCTCTCTCTCTCTCTCTCTCTCTCTCTCTCTCTCTCTCTCTCTACGATCGCAAAGGAGTAGGTTTTCGTTCATGTATGCTTCTTTGTTTGTTTGTTTGTAAGTAGAAGACATTGCAGTACAAATTATGCCACGTAGGATTTCAATATCGCCGAGCGGCAGACATGTCTCCGAGATAAGGGTGACAGAATCGCTTAAAATTTTGTGTGGAGATAAAGAGAGAGAGAGAGAGAGAGAGAGAGAGAGAGAGAGAGAGAGAGAGAGAGAGAGAGAGAGAGAGTGAGTGGCGTTGGCCTACACTTGGCCTACACAACAAACATTATGCTACGGGGTGTCGCAAGTGCGTGGCATTGCTGGTGACGGACATGTCTGCCGCTCAGCGACGCCCTTGTTTTATTTCTTCTTTTACAGGTATTATTTTTTTTCTCCCATTATTTCATTCCAGATGTTATTAATTTGGTAATGTATTTATCTATTCAATCATTCATTTGTATGTTTTAGGATATGGATCATTAATTAATTAATTTATTTATTTATTCTTTCATTGTTTCTTTCTTGTTTTCATTCATCTTGTTTGTATTAGGTCTATTACACAAATTTATTGAACGGCAATTTTTGTAACAATATGTAACACAAGAAGAAAGAAGAGCAACAACAAGCTTAAAGCTTACAGTGGGCTTATTAGAATTGACAGTACACGTGTATATCTTGACGGGTGCAATAACAAAATGTACACAGACAAACAAAACAAAACATAACAAAAGTGACAAGGAAGGAAAGTAGAACATAGGAGCACAATACAATGTTTGTATTTCAGTGCCCTGCTGGGATTCAAACTCGGGTCTTGTCACTTCTTGTCACTTCTCACTTCTTTGTATCGAGGTCAGCTACCAGCGGGGCCGAGACTTAAGGAGGAATTTTATTATAACGGCCACCCAAAATATGCATACGTATTTTCTTTAAAAACAAATACATACATACATATACACACACATGCATAAACACATACATGCAAATACCTACATACACGCACGTAGTCATATAAAACGCATGCGCGAGAGCGCGCACATGCACATGCTTGCATACATAATAATAATACATACACAAATACGTACTCATATGCACACGCACGCACGCTGCACACACACACACACACGCACACGCACACGCACACGCACACACACACACACACACAAAACTAGCTGAATTTCTAATTGTTGTAGAACAATTAGAAATTCAGCTAGTTTTGTTCCTAAGTCAGTCGAACTTCTGAACAAGATCTCTGCTAAGACCAAATAATTAGGAATGATATATTAGCTTAGGCCTAGAGGTATATTTGGTCAATCTGTACAGTAGTGTGTGCATCTGTATGTGTGTGTATGTGAGTGTGTGAGCGTGCGTGCGTGTGTACGTGCGTGCGTGCGTGTGTGTATGTGTCCGTATGTCTCAATGCCTGTGTGTGTATGTGTGAGAGAGAGAGAGAGAGACAGATAAGAGACAGAGAGAGAGAGAAGAGGGAGGTGCATGACATGTTGGGAACGGGAAGGGACCCAAAATATGTGAAAGCTTGGGGTGACTTGGAGAGGGTGGGGGTTTGGGGTAGGGTGGGGTGAACAAATGAATGCGATAATAGAAATGGTGGGGAAAGAGGGCAGTTCTTAATGTTTTGATAGTCGCTTGTATCGACCCTACTTATGTTCAATGTTTTTGCGAAGCATGATTTGTCATTCATTTTTCCTTAGTTTTGTTTCCATTTTTCATGCATGCAAATGTGTTTCTTTGATTGTATTGTGCTTGTACGAGACCACACTGTAATTTCACCTAACGTGATAATAAAGTATTTTTGACTTTGACTTTGACTTTGACAAAACACACACACAACAACAACAACAACAACACACACACATACACACACACACACACACACACACACACACACACACACACACACACACACACACACACACACACACACACACACACACACACACACACACACATGCGCGTTTCGTAGCCTACATGTGTGCGCATGAGTGTACATGTGTGCCTGATAAATATATGTATAAGTCAAATGAAATTTACATGTAGTTTTGTTGTGATATATTACCCACTGACACGGGAAAATTACTTGAACGTGTTTTAATTTGCATGTGATTTTTGTGTGACTGGTTAGGAATGAAAGGGGGGGGGGGGGGGTAAATTTTGACCAAATCACAACTTTTTAATTGCCACTGGGATTAATGTTTGCTAAGTGCCTGGGCACACGGGACCTCCGTTTATCGTCTCATCCGAAAGGCTCCTTGTTCAGACCGTAAGGCCTAGTGCAGAGTGAGAGGAACAATCCCCTGTACCCAGACTCAAACTCGGATTTATTGTATCACAGGCTTTCTCCCCGTTAATAGTAAGGTCTGACATAGTGGTGGAGATTTTCTAAAATCAACAATCAATTCCTTTGTTTTTGTGACATTAAGGTCTAGATAGTTCTCCTCACACCAAGACACACATTTGTCAACCTGGTCAAAATATGTATTGTCCGAGTTGGAAAGATCAGCTAAAGTTGTATGATCTGAATAATATTTGACAACTGGTGTGGACTTTACAATCATTAGTATACATGGTGAAGGAGACCGGGTATAGGACATTATCTTGGGGGCAACCAATTGATACACACATTGTGAAGGAGAGAGTATTTTGGTATCTGTTTGTGCTCGTTTTAGTACTAAATTTAGAATCCAGTGTGTGTGTGTGTGTGTGCATGCGTGCGTGCGATCGCATGTGTGTGTGTGTTTGTGTGTGTGTGTGTGTGTGTGTGTGCGTGTGTGTGTGTGTGCGTGCGTGCGTGTGCGTGTGTGTATGTGTGTGTGTGCGCGTGTGCGCGCGTAGTGTGTGTGTGAGTTTGTGTGAGTTTGTGTGTGTGTGTGTGTGTGTGTGTGTGTGTGTGTGTGTGTGTGTGTGTGTGTGTGTGAGGGTTGTTGTTCTCTTTCTCGTTTTAAGTTAAAAAATTCCAATTGCAAATAGCAAAATGTATTAAATCAGACCAAATTTGACAATACATTGTCAGTAAGTTAAGCTTGTGTTATGACTGTGCGTAATGTCTACTTTGTATGTGGCCTCCTGTTTTGTACTGACTATTCATCCTCTATGTCCCCAAGAGACATTAACCCTTTCGCCGCCAGTCATTTCCAGCCAAAAAAATACCATTAAACTTAACTGGGTAAAGACTTTTTTTTTCTCTGAAATATTGGGAATTCCTCTGTGACATGTGTAACATTAGGCCTATCCTTAAATCCCAAAATTAAAAATAGGGTCTTCGGATAACAGCTCTGGATTGGATACGTTTTCGTGACATGGGTGGTAAGCCATTGTGGTGCATAAATGCGACAATGGCGGTGAAAGGGTTAAAGGATTCTTAACGCGACTGTGTGTGTGTGTGTGTGTGTGTGTGTGTGTGTGTGTGTGTGTGTGTGTGTGTGAGTTCATGCGTGGTGTGTGCACAATAGTGTCTGTGAATATGTGGAAGGGGTGTGTATGTGTGTGCGTGTGCGTGTGCGCGCGCGCGTGTGTTGTGTGTGCACAATAGTGTCTGTGAATATGTGGAAGAGTGTGTGTGCGTGTGTGTGTGTGTGTTCATGCGTGGTGTGTGCACAATAGTGTCTGTGAATATGTGGAAGTGTGTGTGTGTGTGTGTGTGTGTGTGTGTGTGTGTGTGTGTTCATGCGTGGTGTGTGCACAATAGTGTCTGTGAATACGTGGAAGGGTGTGTGTGTGTGTGTTCATGCGTGGTGTGTGCACAATAGTGTCTGTGAATATGTGGAAGGGTGTGTGTGTGTGTGTGTGTGTGTTCATGCGTGATGTGTGCACAATAGTGTCTGTGAATACGTGGAAGTCTGTGTGTGTGTGTGTGTGTGTTCATGCGTGGTGTGTACACAATAGTGTCTGTGAAAGTGTGTGTGTGTGTGTGTGTTCATGCGTGGTGTGTGCACAATAGTGTCTGTGAATATGTGGAAGGGTGTGTGTGTGTGTGTGTGTGTGTGTGTGTGTGTGTGCGTGCGTGCGTGCGCGCGCGCGCGTGTGTGTGTGTGCGTGTGCGCGCGCGCGCGTGTGTGGTGTGTGCACAATAGTGTCTGTGAATATGTGGAAGGGTGTGAAGTTTACATCACAATTCTGTGTACTTTCGCTCTTTGTTGTTGTTGTTCTTGTGTGGGGGTGGGGGTGGGGTGGGGCGTGAGTGGGGGTGGTGTGTGTGTGTGTGTGTGTGTCTGTGTGTGTGTGTGTGTGTCAAGTCAAGTTAAGTCAAAATGATCAAAATGTGTGTCTCTCTCTCTCTCTCTCTCTCTCTCTCTCTGAGAGTGTGTGTGTGTGTGTGTGCACGCATGCGTTCATCTATTGAATTTGTTTAGTTTTGTCTTTTCAAGCTGCTGCACATTTGAGTGAAATACATTTTTCGTTGGCAATAATCTGAACTGAACTGAACTTAGAAGGGAAGGGGGGGGGCAATACGGTCATAAAGCTTAGCTTTCAATGGCTCCAAAGAAACAAAAAAGTACAAGCTAAAATTTCCTTGGAGGGAAACAAACGCTACTGTGAGCTACGTCTTGGCCTACAGGTGAAAGCGAAAGTAGACCAATGCACAAATTTGTTTTCTTCTCTAAATCATATTTGGTTTGATTCTTTTAATCAGAAAGCAGCAAGAACTTGTTTTTCTGCTCTATATACCTAAAATCTCGATAGAAAGTACAAATTATTGATTGAACAAATAAATCTAGGCCAAGGGCGAAAGTTGAAGTAGGAAACTGAGTTAAGAGTTATCTGCCCCCGCTTCTGCTTTTAGGCCTGAGACTCGCGAAATACACCTACAGAACCTCTTGATTTGCGCTTTACTACTGTTTATTTGGAAAAGCTCAGTCAACTGGCAGTGTTCTTGGATACTTCGTCTATATAAATGTTGGTAAATATATATTTTGGGCTGCGAAATTCGTCCTAAATTTTTTTATTAACTTGAGCACTCTAAACTATGACTCACGCGAATCGCCGCGAGGCGATCTTCGACCCAATACCATTGAATTCTTGTAAAATAAAACCTTTATAAATGCTGGGTCAGCTCTCATAGCGCATGTAAATGAGCCTATATACATTGTAAGTTTCGAAACACAATTTATTTTTTACAATTTGCCAATTTCTAATGCTTTCACGGGATCAGAAACAGCTTTGATCGAATCAAGTCAGATCTCGGCGTGTCGCTGCTACCAATGGCGCACCCAGTCTAGGCCTTGAATCTTCAGATCAAAATGGCTTTACACAAATAGTTTAGATCAAAACGACAATCATATCGTTGAACAGCGGATAGATTCAGCTTTCTCTTTCTTTCACTTTCAAGATTTTTAGTGAAACAGAAGGTGTTCAAACTTGCTGAACAATGCAACGTATTGTTTTCGAAAGGAATGTTAACGGCCTTAACGGTTAAATTTCCGCTTAGAAGTTTGACCGAAGAGAAGTCCGGAGCTTCTTCTTTCGTTTGACGTATGCGTCTAGATCTAGATCATCTATTGTGTAAAGCCATTTGCAGTCGAAACTAGTCGGTGAAATACGTCTTGCAACAACGACCAAAAAAACACCGCAAAATAGCAAATTTTACGTTCTGTTCACTCGCTTTCTCTTTCACTCGAAAAAATACATTTTACACACCAAAGTAAACAATCACATTCAGAAAAAGGCGAAAGATTGATCTTTATTTTGATACAACTTTAAGTCAGGTCAATGGAGACAAAGAACTATAAATCTGTTATTGAAAATGAGCAAAATTTGGGCCATTTTGCAAAAATCCAACAGTAAATTCGGCTTCATGGACCTAGCTACTATTACTAGAGTCTCTAGTAATAGTAGCTAGGTCTCTAGTAGAGAGAGAGAGAGAGAGAGAGAGAGAGAGAGAGAGAGATGCTTAGTGATAAATGTTTAGCAGGGAGTGTTTTATGGGGTAGGGGGTAATACTCCTGTGATATTGCTATTGATAATGATGTATTTGGTGTGTGTGTGTGTGCGCGCGCGCGCATGCGCGCGTGCGTGTGTGTATGTCTTTGTGTGTGTTGTGCATGTGTGTGCGTGTGTACGCGCGCGCGCGCGCGTGTTTGTATGTGCGTGCATGCGTGCGCGTGCGTGTGTGTGTGTGTACAACAGGGTTCAACATAGCCAAACACTACCAACGGTTATCTCTCTCAAACTGTCCAATGTAGACGTAAGACACGGGTTTGTGGCTTTCACTCCACTGAAGATTTACTTGAACATTTCGAATCACTGATGGAACACAAAACTCACAGCTTGTTTCTCTCGAACAAATGGCTGGTAGTTGTACCCACGTGTCGTCATATCCGGCCACAAGGAGCGTGCCATGTTATGGGAGACCGCCATCTTAGTCAGTAACTTTGCTTAAAAAATGCCAGATCGATGCTGTTTACACACAAATCTGACTAAGATGGCGGCACTTCCGTTGGAAGGGTCGAGATGCGCACGCAGGTGGGGGGGGGGGGGGGGAGCCATAGACGATTTTCGGAGGAAAAAAACTAGGGGAGAGCACTTCGTGAAAATTAGAGTTGTTTACCTCCATTACTCGGTCAAATGCTATAGCAACAATGCAACAATGGCGTCGAAGCTTCAAAACCGCAGGATGTGAGTCAGCGACTAGCAAATATTTATTTAGAAAAAGTAGGGGTGGCCAGTGGCCACAAATTGATAACACTTGCAAAATGTGACGTAAAAATATAAATGACATATTTTGGGGGGAATGACGCACGGTGTTCTAAGACTAAGTGATGTATGTCTGCTCAAACACACGAGAGCTAATGGCAGAGTGACTTCCCCTGTTTGACCGATTGAATTAGGCAAGATCACTCCCACACACCATGAAATTACTCAGAGCGAATTAGCTGGCTCTTTTGTCCGCCAGGAGGCATAACGCTCGAGTGGGGCTAATCATCTATATTCTTAGTTGGGGATAAAGAGAGAGAGAGAGAGATAGGGAGGAGTCCCACCCTCCCTTGACTGCCCCCTGGCGGTCAAATTATCGCCATAAGTCGACCATTTTGGATGATAGTCTGAGGCCTTTTTCTTTCTTTTTTTCCCTTTTTTTTTTGGGGGGGGTGGGGGGCGCTATGTAGTCACAAACAGCAAAACGCCAACTGGAATCCAAGATTCCGCAGATCATTGTAGCTTCGTCAAAGACTGTACAGTATCTTTGGCTTCGTTGCTGGCGTGGTCTGATACGCGATATGTCATGGTTGCCTGTTGCTCTTTCACTTTGAGTTTGTCAATGCACTGTCATTTCCATCATCGATTCTGTGCGTACGTAACGTACGAACTGCGCTTCGCCCCACGCTTTGGAAATCACTACCTCGACCACGATCTTCCTATAATGAAACGAGGTGCACCATCGAACCGGTATCCAGTTCCAGACCATTAACTGTACCCGAGTCGTTGAATCAACTTTATCTTACTTTGGCTTAACCCTTTCGCCGCCAGCCATTTCTTAGCCCCAAAAAATATCATTAAACTTACCTGGGTAGAGAAAAAAATATCTGCAATATTGCAAATTCCTCTGTGACATGTATAAGGCCTAACCTTACCTCCCCAAATTATGAAAATAGGGTCTTCAGAACAGGCCCTGATTTTGATGCCTTTTAGTGACATGGGTGTTGAACCATTGTGGTGCAAAAATGCGACATTGGCGGTGAAAGGGTTAAATTGCAGCCCATCATACTCACAATATAACTTAATTTGAGACATTAAAAAGATATTTGTTTTAACCCTTTCAACCCCAAGCAGACATTTTTCAGCTTAAAATTTCCGTCGTCAAACTTACCTCGGAATATTAAAAAAAAAGACGGCGTCTGCAATGAATACTGGGGATTCCTTGATATCATGTATATCATTTTGGCCTATCCTTATCTCCCAACATAAAGAATAAAAGATGTTCAGGTAAGAGAAAACCTGATTAAAGGCCTTTTAGTAGCATGGGTGATTAATCAGTGTGGTGCTGAGCGGCTACTGTGGCGGTGAAAGGGTTAAACAGAGCGAGTTATTTCTCTGTGAAATTCGGGTTGCTCCCACCTGAAGAGCGCGTCTCAGCCAGAGGCGCGCCACCCATTTTTTTAATTTTAATTTGCATGCGACTTTTGTGTGACTGATGAGGAAGGAAGGGGGAAGGGGGATAAATTCCGAGCAAATGACAATTTTTTCGTTGCCACTGGGATTGACGTATGCTAAGTGCATGGGCACACGGGACCTCGGTTTATTGTCTCATCGGAAAGACTCCACGATCAGACCGTAAGGCCTAGTGCAAAATGAGAGGGGAAATCCCCAGTACCCAGGTTCGAACTCGGATTTATTTTGCACGAGACGAAAATATAATATTAGACAAGCAGTAAAACAGAGAGTTTGCTACGTTCGTGTTGGAGACGTCAGGGTGCCACCGCAAAGTGCGCTTCCTGGAGCCACTAAAGGCAGGGCTCCCAGGGACCCCCATTTGAGGGTCTATAAAGTACTAAAATTCTAAAGGACCCTCTAAAAGAATGTGCAGGGGGTCCCAGGGATGCACTAGAAAAATCCTTTTTAGCATTCGCAATGAATGCCACTGGGACCCTCTATCCCTCCTCTAGGACCCTCTATGCTGTAAGTGAAGGAGTCCCTGGGACCCCTTGTTTTGTGGGACGATTGGGAGCCCTGAGGACCCTCTAAAAGAATGTGCAGGGGGTCCCAGTGGATGCACTAGAAAAATTCTTTTTAGCATGAATTCGCAATGCCACTGGGACCCTCTATCCCTCCTCTAGGACCCTCCATGCTGTAAGTGAAGGAGTCCCTGGGACCCCTTGTTTTGTGGGACGATTGGGAGCCCTGAGGACCCTCTAAAAGAATGTGCAGGGGGTCCCAGGGATGCAGTAGAAAAATCATTTTTATCATGAATTCGCAATGCCACTGGGACCCTCTATCCCTCCTCTAGGACCCTCCATGCTGTAAGTGAAGGAGTCTCTGGGACCCCTTGGTTTGCGGGACGATTGGGAGCCCTGACTAAAGGGCCAGCCACACGCATACGGTTCGCATCTGAATGCGATGCGATTTTGACGACGTACCGCGCGAGTTATAAATCACGAGAGATTCGTCTATTGGGTCTGCTTGAGCATAGTGAGGAGGGGAAAAAGCAGAATTATTTTTTAGAAGAAAGAATTTCACGTGATACATGACTCACATCGTCAAAATCGCATCGCATTCAGATACGATTCGTATGTGTGTGGCTGTCCCTTAAAGACCCACCACGTTACGCGTCGAAATCATGGTTTTCACGTTTTTTCACTCATAGCTGGTAAGAAATCTTAAGAAATCTTCCAAGCATAAGAGGGAATTTGACACGTGACGTGGGGGGTCTTTAAGACAAATCAGGGCGTGGTTGTGGATTGAGAATCCGAATGAGCGGCAAAATAAAAGCCTAGGACACTGGATAGTTCAGAACACGAGACACACACGATAACAAGATGACAGGGCCATATAAACGTATCCCCAGTTCAACGACAAAGCACAAAACAAAATATCTAACATATAAAAAGTTATACAGACATCCCTGTCAGAACATGGGAGACATTTCTACCAAATTTATCACGTAGTTAGTTCAGCAAGGTAGACTAAGGCGACTGGATAACATCATAATATTTTTCACAAGACTAACCAAAAAACACAATCACCCATCATATCATTTTGTGGCAAATTTCCACGTGAATAGAGCATTTGCCACGCGCCGGTGACCTTGAATTTCACTGAGTTGAATTTAGAGAGTTGAATTAGAGAGGTCAGGGCAACTCGGGCAGAACGAGCTCGGGCAAATTAGTAGTCTAGTATAGTGAACGAACACTCGTGGCAAACGCCCTATTGCTCACTTTTCGTCAGGCCAATAGGTATACCTATATGCCTATCTATGGTTGTAACACAAACAAATAATTATGATGTCATCAACATGATTACATAAATAATGACTTCTTCATAAAGTAAGAAAGTCCATGTATTAACCCTTTCACAGCCAGCCATATTTCAGCCCAAAATGTCCATTAAAATTACCTGGGTAGAGAACAAAATCCATCTGCAGTATTTGGGGATTGTTCTGTGACGTATATAAAACAAGGTCTAACCTTACTTCCCAAAACTAAGACAATAGGGTCTTTGGATAACAGACCCCAATTTGATGCCTTTTAGTGACATGGGTGTCAAATCACTGTGGTGCTGAAATGCGATATGCCTTTTAGTGACATGGGTGTCAAATCATTGTCGTGCTGAAATGCGATATGCCTTTTAGTGACATGGGTGTCAAATCACTGTGGTGCTGAAATGCGATATGCCTTTTAGTGACATGGGTGTCAAATCACTGTCGTGCTGAAATGCGACTTTGGCGGTGAAAGGGTTAAAGGTACAATTGATTTAAAAAATATACAAAGAATATTCCAACCTGACACACACATTTAAAAGTTAAATGCATAATAAAAAATCTTAAATATTTTCATATTTTATGATTCTAAATAATAACATTTAGGCCTAACTGGGAGCATGTTTATATGGTCTGCCGTGTGAATGAACTGTAATCGCGGTATTCACCCTTGGAATACCAGGGACAATTCCAATAAAGGGTCAGCCACACGTCCACTAAAATCGCACGACTGTACGATACGATCCGATCACGTGGTCTCGAAGAACAAATAATGTGATTCAAGTCAAGTCAAAATTGTATTTCCATATGGGAACATTGCGTTTAAAGGAGAAATAAACCCTGTTTGGGCTGAAAAAATCGTTTTAAATCGCTTATCTGTATTAAACAGCTTTATATTAAGTATTTCTTTGAAAGAAATTGCCTTTCTGAACCGCCTTGGCTATAGTATTTTTATATCCAAGTCCCCTGAGTCGAAAACGACTTGATTTTTTACTTTCAAGCGGGAGGTTTGCGGCAGTATCTCGCATACGAGATGAAAGCGTGAAAAAAACCGAGACAAAAT
>CM065697.1:49613207-49620707 GCA_017654935.2 Phymorhynchus buccinoides
GAGAGAGAGAGAGAGAGAGAGAGAGAGAGAGAGAGAGAGAGAGAGAGAGAGAGAGAGAGAGAGAGAGATGCACGGTTGAAAGAGAGAGAGAGAGAGAGAGAGAGAGAGAGAGAGAGAGAGAGAGAGAGAGAGAGAGAGAGAGATGCATGGTTGAAAGAGAGAGAGAGAGAGAGAGAGAGAGAGAGAGAGAGAGAGAGAGAGAGAGAGAGAGAGACAGACAGACAGACAGAGACAGAATGACAAACAGACAGATATATGCAGACAGACACAGACAGACAGACAGACAATCAGAGACTATCTTGATTCCATGCAACAGCTCACAGCTTGTCCCATTAGTATCCACCAATGAAGTTATGTTTTTGGTTGGTTTTGTTTGCTTGTGTTTATGTTGTTGTTAATACACAGATATACTCCCACAACCACGTACACACGCACGCGAACACACACACACACACACACACACACACACACACACACACACACACACACACACACACTTCTATGTACGTGCGTGCGTGCGTGCGCGCGCACACACACACACACAACCCACGCATGTACGCACGCACACACGCGCGCGCACGCACGCACGTATAGACACTCACATACACACACACACACACACACACACACACACACACACACACACACACACAAAGGTATGGGAAAAAATGAAAACCATGAAGAACGGAATACATTTACCGCAGTGTCCAATAAAACTGGAAAATTCAGATCTACCTTCTAATCAAGAAAAAGCAGAAGCGTTTGTTGATATGTTTGCAAATTACAGTAGAACTACTGGATTATCTGCTGAAAATAGACAATATAGAGAAAATGAAGAGAAAAATAAGACCACGACAGATGAAGATAATAACAAGCCCACAATAAAAAGTTATGTGAATGCCGATATTACTCTAGATGAAGTTAAAGAATGTATTCTACATCTTAGTAAAAACAAAACATCTGTTGGATTAGATGGAATATCGTATGAAATGTTAAGGCATTTACCACATAATGTCATCAGTTTTTTACATGTAATTTTTCAGAAATGTTGGGCTGATGGAGAAATGCCCCTTATCTGGAAACATTCAATTGTTATTCCTATACATAAGCAAGGCAAGCCCAGGTCTGATAGAAACAGCTACAGACCCATCTCTTTGACGTCTCATGTATGCAAACTTATGGAAAAAATCGTATTAAATAGATTAATTCATGTCTGTGAAAAACAAAGCATTATACCTAATAATCAAGCAGGTTTCCGAAAAGGCCGGTCTACTACAGAACACCTAGTAAAACTCACGACACAAATCAAGCAACAGTTTGCAAGGCGAAAAAATATTCTTGCAACCTTCTTTGATGTGAAAAAAGCTTACGACCAAGTATGGCACTATCGACTATTACAAAAACTTCAAAATCACAATGTTACAGGTAATATGTATAACTATATAGAAAATTTCTTATCAGATAGATTTATACAAGTAAGAGTTGGAAGTACATATTCAAATCCCAGAGAACTTCAGATGGGTCTTCCACAAGGTTCTGTTATTTCACCTATCTTGTTTAATATATTGATAGCAGATCTACCAAATAATATATCTAAAGACACAGTCTTAGCTCAGTACGCAGACGATATCTGCATGTGGATGAAGGTAACAATGAAGCGTAAAACTCCACTTAGATCCTTGAACTATACCAAAAAACTATATCAACGTGAATTAGATAAAATAAATACATTTATGAAAGAAAATGGTTTAACTTTATCATTAGAAAAAACACATATAGTACTTTTTAATTCGGGATGCAACCCAGAAAAACTTCCAGTTTTTACCATCAATGGCACAGTAATCAATTATACGCAGAGTGTGAAGTTTCTGGGTGTTTTCCTTTCATCAAAACTTACTTGGAATCAACATATAGATTACATATTAAACAAAGCAAGAAAGGCTTTAAATTTTCTCAAAATTATAAGTAAACAGCGTTGGGGACAAGATACAAAAGCGCTTCTATGTCTTGCTAATTCTCTTGTACGATCTCGATTAATTTATGCTCAGGAAATTTTCTTTAGTGCTCCAAAATATTTGTTAAGCAAACTACAATGTATCGATTGTAAAGCTTTTAAACTGGCACTTGGGGTACCAACCCATGCTTATAATCTAGGATCATATAAAGAAGCAGGTATTCTACCTCTCGATGAATATCGAAAGCTTTCTGCTGCAAAATTTGTATTAAAATCAACAGTATATGACACATTTTGTAAAGAAGAAGTTAAGTTAGATACTGAACATGATTTTGTTAAAAGAGCTAAAACAATTCAATCTTTGCAACCAATTAATTCCTTTGTCTCCGATATTATTAATTGTAAAGAATTAAAAAATAAAGAAATTGCAGCTAAGCCATCTTTTTCGCCAGTACCGCCTTGGGAACAAATTAAACCTGCTTTTGATATTGATCATACAGATGTTAACAAAAGTCAATCTCCAAACATTAAAAAACTTAGTTAATTTACATATGGAAAGTTGTTATAGTGGATGCATTAAAATATACACAGATGGGTCTGTTCTTCAAAATGGGAATACAGGAGCAGCATTTATAATACCCTCTTTAAAAATAGAGAAACGATATTATATAGGTAAATAGTATTCCATTTTTACTGCAGAATTGTTAGCTATTTTAATGGCATTACAATATACCGCAGAATTACCTATAAATGCTTGTAAAATATTACTTTGTGTAGATTCGAAATCAGCATTACAAGCTATTAAAGGTCAAAATGTTAACATACGCCTTGAAATGATATTAGAGATCAAACAAATAATTAATCAATTATCGAGTAAAGACATTAGTGTAACTTTTTATTGGGTTCCCTCCCATTGCGGAATATACTCAAATGAATTGGTTGATCGAGCAGCTAGAAGTGCAGCACGTAATTCCGAGGGAACGATTCATCTTAATGTGAATTTAGATCTGCATGAATATTATAAACATATTGAAAAATTATCCAAAGAAAATTTTGACAGCATGTTAATGACTTCAGACAGTCAATATTCACGCTATTGTATAAAAGGCTCAAGTACAATGAATTCCTACTTAATTTTAAAACAGCTCAAAGATACAAGTTTAAGACAAATCGTATCTTTGATGCTTAAACTTCGTTTAAATGCTTTTAAAACAAAATTTTCTAAAGACGTTAACTGCATATGTGGAAATCAAATATCAATAAATCATTTGCTCCTATATTGTCCTAGAATTAAAGAACAAATCAACAAAACTGATGGTGAATTGCTGAACCATCAAACGCCTTTAACCATTGAAAAAATATTAAACAACTTTAATCTCCTTAAACGTTTTTCAGAAATCCTGCACATAAGTCCTGTTGGTATTTTTCTTTGAGTTACTAATTAATTGTTGGTTTAAATTGTGTTATTATATTTTTGTTGTTAGCCATTTATAAATTAAGACACACTTGTTTAACTCTTCATGTTACATAAGTCAGTTTGAAATGTTACTGTATGTCCCCCACTTCCTCCCATCTTATATATTTGTTAATGTAATTTTTATATGCACTCAGTTAGATTTGTATGAATAGATGTGTAGGGAAAACACATAATAATACTACCATCCACGCACTCACACACACTCTCACTTCAATACTTTTTTTCTTTCTTTTTTTGGTTGTCTAATATCACTTGCGGGTGAACAGACGTTAAACTAAAGAACGAACACACACACACACACACACACACACACACACACACACACACACACACACACACACACACACACACACACGTAGAGAGAGAGAGAGAGAGAGAGAGAGAGAGAGAGAGAGAGAGAGAGAGAGAGAGAGAGGAGAGAGAGAGAGAGAGAGAGGAGAGAGAGAGAGAGAGAGAGAGAGAGAGAGAGAGAGAGAGAGAGAGAGAAAGGGGGGGAGAGAGAGGAGGGGGGAGGGAGAGAGTTTCAGACAGAGACGGGGAGAGAGAGAGGGGGGGAGAAAGAAAGAGAGAGAGAGAGAGAGAGAGAGAGAGAGAGAGAGAGAGAGAGAGAGAAAAAGAGAGAGAGCGAGAGAGAGAGAGAAAGGAAAGGGGAGAGGAGGAGGGGGAGGGAGATAGTTTCAGACAGAGACGGGGAGAGAGAGAGGAGGGGAGAAAGAATGAGAGAGAGAGAGAGAGACAAAATGACAAATGAAAGTGTTTTAATGTCATCAGCAGTTAACATGCCATTTGACATAGAGGCACACAATTTTAACATATTAGTTCAGAAAAATAAAATAAAAAGCGTTTTCTAAATATCCCCTTACATAGTTCTAATAAAATGGCATACGGGGAGACAGGAAGATATCCTTTACAGTTACGCACAAAGGTTAAATGTATTAGATATTGGCTGCGCTTAGCTAAACTTCCAATAAGTAGAATAAGCAAACAGGCTTACAACATGTTATTAAACCAGCATGAGAATGGTAAGCAAAACTGGGTATCGGATATAAAGACGTTTCTTTTCCAAAATGGGTTTGGTTTTGTGTGGAATAACCATGGAGTTGAACATGATAAGGCCTTTATTTATGAATTGAGAGAACGCTTAATTTCATCGTATCAACAGACTTGGCATTCCGAAATGGACAACAAAGAAAAATACGAATGGTTTTTGCGTTTTAATAGCGACCTACAGCCCGAAAAATATCTATCTATTGTAACAAGAAAATGGCATATGGATTCGTTTGTACGTTTTCGTACGAGAACTCTTGGTCTGTATTGTAATAAGCGATGGTATAATACCGAAATACAGTATGACGTTAATTGTCCAGTGTGTAAATTGAATGTGGTAGAAGACGAGTTTCATTTCTTCTTCCAATGTGAACTGTATGAAAATGTACGAAAGAAATGTGATGTTTTCAAATCATTCTGGGCTGCGAGATATGACTTGATGGCTTTGCTGCAAACAAAGAAAGAAGATTATATAAAATCAATAGCAGAATTTGTAGCAGAGGCATCTAAACTACGGAAAAAGAAACTTGACATTGCAGTATAATCACAAGTGATTATGTAAACTACGTCTTGTCATTTAGACCTGCTGGTCGCTTAGTATTGGTACATATAGATTATACTTGTAGATTCATTTTTGTCTTTTAGTTATGTGGAAAAACTTTGTTCGTTTCTTTTTAGTTTATTTTTTTGAGAGAGAGAGAGAGAGAGAGAGAGAGAGAGAGAGAGAGGAGAGAGAGAGAGAGAGAGAGAGAGAGAGAGAGAGAGAGAGAGAGAGAGAGAGAGAGAGAGAGAGAGAGAGAGAGAACACTGAAAGATTTTAATTGCACATCGGCCATAGGCCACAATACAATGCAAGGGGGGGGGGGGGGGGGAGGGATGGGAGTCAAAGGGTTAATATATGAAAAAGAAAACAAAATCTACATATTGGAAAATAGCTATCAAGCCAAAAAGGTAAATATACACAAACAAGCATCTTTAGTATTCGATCACTATTAGTAGCAACAATGAATGCATAATGTAAGCCTGAAGTTAATATATTCAATGCAAAATAAGAACACTTTTTTCTTTAAAATAAGACATACATCTACAGTTTCTCTCTTTGCCTTCTACTAATGGCATGAAAAACATACCGAGAAACTTTATGTGTATGAATTTCATTAGATGCTTTCATAAGGATATGAAGAGGCAGATGTTCAACGTCTTTCATAAATTTAACCCTGAGGTCTTGATACTGAGGACATTTGAATAAGAAATGGGATTCATTTTCAATTTGATTTATACAAGAAGGACAAAATCTATCTTGTTCAGCTGTGCTGTAACGGTAGTTATTGTTGTTTAATGGTAAAGCATTTAATCGCAGTTGCGTTATGGCTACACGAAAGCAGTATGTGTTCATATCCATAATATATCTTTCTTTTTCAAATATAATCTTTAAATTTCTATAATTTTCACATCTGTCACTGTCTGTGATGGCGCCAGACCATTCTTGAATGAACATATCAATGAGGCGTTGTTTAAATATACGCAGAAAACATTTTACATCACCAACTCCTTGTTGTAGCCAGATAAAATTAAAGCCTGTTTCACATAAAATTGTCCTTATCTTCGAAACCCAACATTGCTTACCGGATCTGTCTAATTCAAATAACATTAAATATGATTTGTACGGCAATCTATCAACATTCATTTGTAATAATTTAAACCAGTATCTTAAGGATGCAACATACGAGTTTATATAAAGTGGGTACCTGCCTAAATCTCCGTAAACCATTTTGTTAGGTGTTACACAAAGAAACCTTTTACAAGCTGCCAGATGTACTTTTTCAATCTGTTCTAACCTATTTAGTCCTCAAATCTCAGATGCATAAAGAAGTATAGGTTGAATTTTTATATCAAAGATTTTAAAGAAGGCAGTTACAGTCATATCTTTATATTTGTTGAAAGTTCTGTGTAATTGTATCATTGCTTTTTTACCTTTAGTTGTAATATGTAAAGTACCCCTTTTTGGACTGATCATGGTCGTAAAGTGGAATCCTAAGTAACAGTAATCATTTACAACTTCTAATCTATCACCATTATAGAACCATTTTTCATATTTTCCTAAGAAGCCCCCCTTTCTAAAAACCATGACTTTGGTTTTGTTTATATTTACTGATAACTTCATATTACTGCAGCAGGTTTTTAGTACATTTAATTGATTTTGAAGGCCGCTAGGTGATAGACAAAAGAGCCACATCATCAGCAAATAATAAAATAAACAATTCTATTATATCCGGAAATAACCTAACCCCATGCTTACCCTTTTCGTTCATATGGTTTGCTAACTGATTAATAAATATTGAAAATAGTGTTGGACTCATATAACACATCCCTGTCTTTCATTATTTGCTCTTACACAAGATAGTAAACAGTGATACATAGCTTTGAGTGCTACTAAAAAATTTCCTTTAACGCCCTGTTGTTTTATACATTGTAATAATTTATCATGTCGAACAGAGTCGAATGCTTTCTTAAAATCTACAAAAGCCACGTACAGTTTCCTACCTCTTTTACTCATACAGTTTTGAATTGTAGCATGTAATGTAAATATCTGATCAACGGTTGAGTATTTTTTTCGGAATCCTGCTTGATTTTCTGAAATTAATTGACTACTTTCTAACCAATTATATAATCGTGTATTTAGTATTGATGTATAGCACTTGGATATAATACTTAGGAGAGATATTCCTCTATAATTGTCAACGTTTTCGGGATCTCCTTTCTTGTGGAGAGGTATAATTATAGCTTTTGACCATTGAACAGGATAAATCCCTGTATTGAAGATTGTGTTAAAAAGTTTAGTAAAAAATAATTGAACATGCTTTCCTCCTGCTTTCAACATTTCAGCCGAAATGTCATCAAGTCCACCAGCTTTACCAATGTTTAGCTTACTAATTGCTTGAATAACTTCGTCCTCTGAAATAGGCTGATTAAGTACATGACCAGTTTCATCGAAAACATTCGTTTCTATGTTGAAATCCTG
>CM065697.1:49628446-49630946 GCA_017654935.2 Phymorhynchus buccinoides
AAAGAAGGCCCGGCCGAGTGGGACCAAAACACTTATTCGTAGATATCATTTACATATCATTATTGCTCTTTATTTAGTGTAAAAGGCGCGTGACATTTAGAGCAAGAATAGGGGGTCCTATTAGATAATGGCCTTTATCATGACTGCAATAAATTATTGAAGAAAGATAATTAGCTGAAAATGTTCATAAAATACAGCTTCATGCTTGGTAAGAAAGGCAAAAAACTGAAAAATAGAATTAACCGAGAAATGTAGGGGGGGTGGCACATCTTGACCTATACCTAATATTATTATAATTGTCATATAAATTACCGTGCATTCCACGCCGGCACAAAATCTACATTTTTTTAATTCAGTGGAATGACAACTATATCTATATAGGACCGTTTATTAGTCATGATTTTCACAAAACAAAACAAGTCAGTACGTTTTTATCTCATGGAAAACAAAATTAATATCGCTTAGATCTACGAGGTTAGAGAACTTACAGTCAGGTCGATTCAATCTGAAAATCTGGATCAAACAAAACTTTTCTGTAAACGTTTGCACGGAAAGCCTGCCTTTAAAATATCTAAAGCAATTTTACACATTAGCAAGTAGCAACGTAGCAGATGATGTCTGCACACGAATTTATGTCGAATTTACAAGTCTAGATCTAGATCAAGCAAAGATACTGTATAGGGGAAGATAAACATCCGGTCTCTTTTCCCTATATGAGTAGTGAGGACATAAACACTGGTTATGTCCCTTTGAAACGTAACACATTTAGGATGCATAACTCTTGTTTTCAAACCCGAGAGAGTTATCTTTTCATGGGTCAGTTACACTTTGATCATGGCGGAATGGAGCAAACGAGGAGGGGCAGTGTGTTCAGCAACAAGTTGCAGGAATGCTCGCCACAAGAAAAGTTACAAAGGAAAGTCTTTTTTCATATTTCCTAAAGACAAAGAAAGGCAAGTGAAATTTAAATGTACACCATGATTTCCAAATGAAATACTGTGCTTTTTGATATGATCAGATTGTAGATCTAAATCAGTAAATGACTATAATGAGTAAATCAGGAGAGTAGACTAGTCTATGACTCTATCTGTATACTTTTGTTTTTAAACAATAAAAGTTAAACATTTACAGAGCAATTGTGTCTAGGCTAATCTGCTATATTAGTATATACCAAGCCGATTCATGTTTTCCTGATGTTCATTATATTTGATTAGATTTACATACCATAATCATACAAACGTGCAAACGTGCTAACAGCAGTGATGATACGCCTAGCTGCTTTGGATGGCTATTTTCGTCACTTGCAAAGATTCATTAATTCCACTGAATGTTCTTGCTGCAATGTTCACTAGAAACTTAATAGAGAAATAAACGTTTGAATTAGTCCTACTCACGTTCGTTTGGCTTAGTCAAGAGAATTATTAAGATTTGCTGGATCAATAATTGTAGATTTTCTTTCGAGGCAAGTTCTCGACTGAAACCATTCATAATGGAATAAAACAGACCGAACAATGGGAATGATGCTAATTGTTCTCTCTCTCTCTCTCTCTCTCTCTCTCTCTCTCTCTCTCTCTCTCTCTCTCTCTCTCTCTCTCTCTCTCTCTCTCTCTCTCTCTCTCTCTCTCTCTCTCTCTCTCTCTCTCTGTGTGTGTGTGTGTGTGTGTGTGGTGTGTGTGTGAGAGAGAGAGAGAGAGAGAGAGAGAGAGAGAGAGAGAGAGAGAGAGAGAGAGAGAGAGAGAGAGAGTGAGTGTGGCGCTTTGACCATTTAATGTCATCAACATACATTTCCAATGACACGGGAGACGCATCGGTTTCAATGCTAAGAACAAACCTTCATAACAGACAGAGAGAGAGCATGCTAGTATCACATGTTAGTACTGTTATTAATTAGAGAGATTAATGTGTGTTATGTTTATGATAAAGAATAGATATACGCCTCGAAAGAAATTCCCCAATTTGTTTTCTTAACGTAGAAAACGAAACATCTGATCTCCGGCTCAACACCCCCCCCCCCCCCCCCCCCCCCCCCCCCCCCCCCCCCCCCCCCCCCCCAAACAAACCTCACACACCTTAATAACAGAATAATTGAAATGAGAAAAAAATAGAACAGAACAAAATCATCCACAAATCAAATTCTAACCACTGGAATCTTTTAATATATTCCTATAAACAAACTCATTCTCATAATCTCACCATCTCTCTCTCTCTCTCTCTCTCTCTCTCTCTCTCTCTCTCTCTCTCTCTCTACTCTCTCTCTCTCTCTCTCTCTCTCTCTCTCTCTCTCTCTCTCTGTCTGTCTCTCTCTCTCCCCCTGTCTCTCTGGTTTAAACGATTTATTATTCAGTTACATTCGCATAGACATAAAACACAACAGACTGAAGCAACAACAAGCGAAGCTTATAGCGTGCTCAGTTAGAAAATGTACACAGCGATATTGGCGGAATTAAACGTGGAAAACAAATGTACGAAACAGAACAAAAAAATAATGAAAATGAAATAC
>CM065697.1:49635946-49648446 GCA_017654935.2 Phymorhynchus buccinoides
GCTATGCATAGTTATGCGGGGATTGTCTTTAGCCATGGCAAGCTCCTAGCATAACATCATCAGTCTCTCCAAAATCCCCAAAGACGACGTATGGCTGCCCACGTGGCGGGGTAATCAAAAACGTTCCCACACGGAATGTTCTCATCCCTAACTGATGCGTTTGTACCATAGTGTTCAAGTGCTTTCGCTGTTGGGATGATCCTTCTTTTAGCCAGGGTAAGCCACCAACAACACCACCCCGTAGCTCCCAGCCTACTGTCTTTCTGCGCAGATACAATGAGTGTACTCCCTTCCCTGGACAACACCTCTCATCTACTGGGAGGGATGACCCTGCTGCTAGCCCTCTGGTGGTGGTGGATGTCCACGCGACGGCCTCGGGGTCTCCCCCCAGGCCCAGGATTTGCCCTGCCCCTACTGGGACATCTCCACCTGTTGCACAGGGACCCCCGGTCGCAGCTGGCCAGATGGAAACGCCAGTACGGGGACGTGTTCAGCCTGAACATGGGAGGGAAGCCGGTGGTGGTGCTGGCGGGCTACTCCGCCATCAAGGAAGCCCTCGTCACCTTCGCTGACGTCTTCTCCGACCGACCTCATTTCAGTTTGTTTACCCAGCTAACCAACGGAAAAGGTGACGTACTGAACAGCATGAGCCCTTTTGAAATGCTGTAGTAGTAGTAGTAGTAGTAGTAGTAGTAGTAGTAGTAGTAGTAGTAGTAGTAGTAGTAGTAGCAGTAGTAGTACAGTGAAACCCGCTTTATTTCAACTCAGTTATTTTCTATTTCGGGATAACTTCAAGTCATTCTAAGGTCCCGGCCAGAGGCCTTCTTTCTATCTGTTACAAAACCCTGGATAATTTCAAATCGGTTAATTTCAATTATCGGTTAATTTCAATTATCGGTTACTTTCAAGTAAAATATCGGCCCCAACTGAAGCTATGACATACGCAGATATACACCAACCCCAGTAGCCCCCACAACACGTTCATGTCTTAGGGCAAACATTGACAACGTCAGTATAAAGGACAAAACAAGGGCACACCTAGAAAACCTATAACAACATACACGGTTTGTTAAGGGAGACAGTGACATACAGACAGCCATGCAGAGAGAGAGAGAGAGAGAGAGAGAGAGAGAGAGAGAGAGAGAGAGAGAGAGAGAGAGAGAGAGAGAGAGAGAGAGAGAGAGAGACAGAGAGAGAGAGAGAGAGAGAGAGAGGAGAGAGAGAGAGAGAGAGAGAGAGAGAGAGAGAGAGAAAGAGAGAGATATATATATAGAGAGAGAGAGGGGGAGAGAGAGAAAGAGAGAGAGATAGAGAGAGAGAGAGAGATAAAGAGAGAGAGAGAGAGAGAGAGAGAGAGAGAGAGAGAGAGAGAGAGAGAGAGAGAGAGAGAGAGAGAGAGAGAGAGAGAGAGAGAGAGAGAGAGAGAGAGAGAGAGAGAGAGAGAGAGAGAGAGAGAGAGAGAGAAAGAGAGAGAGAGAGAGAGAGAGAGAGAGAGAGAGAGAGAGAGAGAGAGAGAGAGAGAGAGAGAGAGAGAGAGAGAGAGAGAGATAACTCAGAACTTGGAACGATTTTAATGTACATCGGCCATGGGCCACAATACATTGTTATGGGAGGAGGGTGGAGGGTTCGTATAATAATACTATAATATTATATTGAGCTTCATTCAAATATCCACAGAAATTAAATTAATCAAAAGGAATGTTATAGGCCTACAGTACACAAAATCAAATAATGACATTTAACTTCTTACATATTTCATGTTAAGGTCATAATTAAGTTAGCTCATTTAATTCTGGTCTATGTATAAACACACTTGTTAGTATGCCTACCATGTATTTCAATTCAGAATTAGTATACAGATTTACAAAAGCAAAGCCTTTTTTTGTCTGTTAATTGCGTTAAACACAAACCGAGATACGTTGAATCTGTGACAGATACTAGTGGTTGTAAGATTAAAGTGACTGGGGAGAGTTGCTGACTGTTTCAGGAATTTACTTCTCAACTCACTGTAGAAAAAACAGTTAAACAAAAAAGTGCTCTTCGTCTTCTGTCTGGTCTCTGCAAAACAGGCACATCTTATTCCTACCTGTGTTGTTATAGCGATGAGGATTGTTGTTAAGTGGGAGAGCGTTTAATCTTACCTGAGTAATAGCAACGCGGAAGCAATAGGTATCCATGTCAAGAAGATATCTTTCCTTTTCAAATACAGTTTTAAAAGTTCTATAGCTATCATATCTATCACTATCTCTGATTGAATCTGTCCATTCTTGAATGTACATATCAATAAGTCTTTGTTTAAATTCAGCCAAGAACATTTTTACTTGCCCAACCCCTTGCTGATACCACACAAAACCAAAACCTGTCAAAAACAAAATTCCCCTACCTTTGAAGCCCAGCATTGTTTACCTGATTTATCTAATTCTAAAAGCATCAAATACGCTTTGTGTGGAAGCCTTTCAAAGTTCATTTGTAAAACCCTTAACCAATAACGAACTTATGACATTGATATAAAATGGATAGCGGCCACATTCTCCATAAACCATTTTGTTTGCGGTTCTGCGTGGCACACCTAGGAATCTCTTGCACGCTAACATGTGTACATTTTCTATGTGATCTAATCTGTTTAAACCCCAGATCTTAGAAGCATATAATAATATGGGCTGGATCTTTGTATCAAATATTTTAAAGAATGTACGCATTTGCATTTCTTTAAAGTTTTAAAATACTTTGTTCTGTTGAAATGTAGCCTTTTTGCTTTTTGTTACTAAATGTTGAGTACCCTTTTCAGCGCTTATTATAGTTGTAAAATTGAATCCTAAATAGCAGTACTCGTTAACAACTTCAAGTCTGTTACCTTTATAGAACCATTTTTCGTGATTACCTAGGTAGCCCCCCTTTTTAAAAACCACAATTTTGGTTTTGTCTAAGTTTACGGTTAATTTCATATTGTCACAACAAGTTTCTAATATCTTTAATTGATTCTGAAGACCACTTGGTGTAGTTGACAAAAGAGCAACGTCATCAGCAAACAATAGGATAAATAACTCAAATATATCTGGAAAAATCCTGACACCATGCTTACCTTCATCATTTATATGATTTGCCAACTGATTGATAAAAACATAAAATAACGTAGGGCTAAAAGCGTATCCTTGTCTTACTCCGATGGGCGTTTCGAACAAGTCAGAAAGCTCGTGATTCACTCGAACACAAGATAATACATAGCCTTAAGAGAAACAAAAAACTTACCTTTCACATTATGTTATTGTAAGCATTGTAATAGTTTGTCATGTCTGATGGAATCAAAGGCCTTTTTTAGATCTACAAAAGCAACATAAAGTTTTCTACCGCTTTTACTCATGCAGCTTTGAATAGCAGCATGTAATGTAAAGATTTGGTCAGTAGTCGAATCTTTTTTACGAAAACCTGCTTGGCTTTCAGAGATCAATTGATTGCTTTCAAGCCAAGTGTACAATCTTCTATTTAATATAGATGTGTAGCATTTAGACATGATATTTAGAAGAGAATCACCTTGATAGTTATCAACATTCTCATGGTCACCTTTCTTATGAATTGGGATTATGATTGCTTTCGACCATTCTAAAGGATAAATGCCTTTATCAAATATGTTATTATATAATTTAGTTAAATATAGTTCAGCATTTTTACCCCCCAACTTTAACATTTCGGCTGAGATGCCATCAAGCACGGTTGCTTTACCTTTCTTTAGTTTACTTATGGCATGCATAACTTCCTCTTCAGATATAGCTGTATTTAAAATGTGATCTGTATTATCTTGTACATCAGCTTCAATATCATAATAATTGAGAGAGAGAGAGAGAGAGAGAGAGAGAGAGAGAGAGAGAGAGAGAGAGAGAGAGAGAGAGAGAGAGAGAGAGAGAGAGAGAGAGAGAGAGAGAGAGAGATCTATGAAATTAATCTATTCATTCTTTGTGAAGAGATCCAGGGGTCTTGCCTGTTTGACACACTGAAAACAATCAGAGCCCCTTGAGATGATTAGCGTCAGCAAGGTTTCAAACTCAAGTGTACCAGTGATTTTTTGCCAATGTTGGTGTATGAATCCTAGGGCCTTAAGGGATGTGTACACAGCTGTTCCTGGACGAACATTTAGTTTATTTGTTTGTTTTTCGAAGCCAACTTAACTTTACATTTAGTGCTTTTAATAAACAACAGTCAACAATAATGTTGACTATAGTATGTAGGAAACGTAGTTATATTCAGATTTTTCACTCGTAAGCATTTTTATTTGTTTGCGATAATCACTGTATTATTCAAGAACATTTTCTACTAAGTAAATCACTATTTTGCATGGTACCGTTCATCGAAAAATACTTTTTACTATAAATCTGATGGAAGAAGTGTGTTAAAAATACTACGAAGAACTACAGCCAAAATATTGTTAACATAAATGTTTGGTTGCAGTTTTTATTAAAGATTGTTAGATTCAGTCATTTAATTAAACAGCTCAACTTGTGAATAATGACCCAACTCTTCCATGTACCGGTCAAGAACAGTAAGGCTATCTACTAAGAGGGGACACAATTCAATACACAAAGGAACAAAACTACCCAACTCCAAAAGGCACACAAGTTCTATCAGGGCCACTATGGAATTGTCATTTCGTTTTCAATTCTCAGTGTTTGTGTCCCGATATCCCGTTCATGAGGCCCGTGACGTCAGGTCATCTAACAGGCAAGCCATATAAACGAAGTGCCAGTGAGTTTGCATTAAAAATAATAAAAACGTAAGCAAGCCCGCAGGAGAAGGCAGGAGAATGGACCAGTAGGATAGAAAGATAACAGATGACAGTAAGCAAAGGGAAAAGGTCAGAGTCAAAGAGAGTGACAGAACTGGAGGAAGCTACAAGCACAGAGCTTCCAGAAGGTGGGGGAACTATTTGTACGAAAGACCCCCCACCCACCCACCCACCGGTACCCCCACGGGTGGGGGGTATGATTACGTCTACAGTTTCTGTTTTAGTTCACTGTGTCCAGTGTTCATCGTGTTGTTATGCTTTTCTTTTACTTCCATTTTCGTTCATAAATCCAGTGTGCTGATTTTATTTGTTGCAGCCAATACTATGAAATTTGAATGTTTTTAGCACCTAGCATAGTTACGCTCTAAGATTGTTGTGAAAATCAGTTTAATGTATAATTGTTTCATGGAAATGTTCTTACGGAGTTATACATTGATCTGGGTGCATGTGGGTTTTTTTAATGTGCCAGTTAATTTAATTTAATTTTAATCTATTTTATGTAGTCCTGTGTTCATTTCAAATCTGACGAATCTAGAATGTATGGCATAATATAATAATGTATGCGTACGGGTACGGAGGTGTGTGCGTGCATGTGTGTATGTGTGTGTGCGTGCGTGTGCGTGTGCGTGTGTGTAAGAGAGAGCGTGTGTGTGAGTGCATATGTGTGTATGCGTGAGTGCTTGCGTCGGTGTGTGTGTGCGTCGGTTTGTTCGTGCGAATGTGTGTGTGTGTGTGTGTGTGTGTGTGTGTGTGTGTGTGTGTGGTGTGTGTGTGTGTGTGTGTGTGTGTGAGTGCTTGCGTCGGTGTGTGCGTGCGTCGGTTTGTGCATGCGAATGTATGTGTGTGTGTGTGTGTGTGTGTGTGTGTGTGTGTGTGTGTGTGTGTGTGTGAGAGAGTGTGTGAGTGTGTGTGTGTGTATGTGTGTGTGTGTGTGTGTGTGTGTGTGCGTGTGTGTGCGTGTGTGCGTGCGTGTGTGTGTGTGTGTGTGTGTGTGTGTGTGTGTGTTGTGTTTGTGTGTGTGTGTGAATGTGTGTGTGCGTGTGACTTCAGAGCGCGGATGCAAAAGGATAATCTGATTCATGATTTTAAACCTATTGTTGATTTAAACCAATATATATGTTTAACTATTCTGCTCGTTTTATGCTGATACATGTATCAATGTGTGTTGTTGCTTTCAATTGTTTTTGTCCATTCTAGTCTATATTAATGCAATACCTGTTAGAACATCGTAGTGTACATAGCATTGTATAGGTGCGGGAAAGAGGGCCTGGGAGTTTGGAGGGAAGAGGGGCGGAGGGAGAGAGGAGAAAGAAAATATGGGGGGAAATGGATATAGGGGATAGGGTTGTTCTGGTAGGGTCTATAATGTTTCAACTCAGGGGGATGGGTGTGGGGGATGTAACTCGGGATCTTTTTAGATGTGGAGAAGGGGTGAGGAGTTGGGTGCAATTTTGTAAACAAATACTTTCATGCATGCATTTAGTTGTTATTTGATAATGTGTTTAGTTTGTTGTGTATGTGTGTGACGTGTCAGCAAGACAATTATCCTTGGACAATTATTCGAGGACAAAATAGAACAAAGTTGAAGATGAAGTTGTGGAAGTGCCCTGTGATCTTCATGTTGATGCTGCTTTCTTACATTCTTCCTCTTCTGCGTGAACACGTTACCTCTCAGCTACTCTACCACTGACCTTATTTCTTCTTCTTCTTCTTGTTCTTGTTCTTCTTCTTCTTCTTCTTCTTCTTTCTTCTCTTCTTCTTCTTCTTCTTCTTCTTCTTCTGTGTTCCCAGGCCATAAGGCTATAATGGGTAAGGTACGTATGTATCCGGTTTTCAGTTTTCACTGGTCTCCCCGCTGCGTACAGCCAACACATTCCGATTTTGGAGGAGCTCACAGATTGGAAGATGTTTTTTTTGGAAAACAGGCAGGAGAATGGGCCAATAAGTCAGAAATATAGTAGATGATAGAAAGCAAAAGGAAAAGGCAGAGTCAAAGAGAGTGACAGATTAGAGGAAGTTACAAGCACAGAACTTCCAGAAGGTGGGGGAACTATTTTTTATGAAAGAGCCCCCCCCCCCCCCCGGTATCCCTACGGGGAGAGACTCGTGGAGGGGGCGAGGTTATCCAGCTCCCCGTATTGAGGCACGAGGCATCCACCCACTGCCCCAACTGACCTTACTAAAAAACCAAACATAGCACACACACATATTGCTTGTTCAATGTTCCATCTGAAAATAAAAAATTTGACTTTCACACACACACACACACACACACACACACACACACACACACACACACGCACACACGCGCACACACACACACACACACAAACAAACACACACACACACACACACACACGCACACACACGCACACGCGCACACACGCACACACACACACACACACGCACACAAACAAACACACACACACACACGCACACGCACGCGCGCACGCGCGCACGCACGCACACGCGCGCACACACACACACACACACACACACACACACACACATACACACACACACAAAAGCAGCAAAAACAGTTTTCAAAAGGTTGTGGCCCAGCTTTTGCGGTAACACTTTTTCCAAATAGATGCATCCCGAATGTCACAGAGACGTGTCTCTCTATGACCAGAAAGGTAAGACGATGTAATGCAACACCACAAAACAGCATTAGGGTAAGACGGGGTAAAAAGCCCATGGGTGGGTAAGAAGCCCATGCCGATTATCTCATGAAATGAAGCAAATTTCAGTCAAATTTGCCCATGAGACGTGTGTTAATGTTTAGCATTCGTCTCATGGGCAAAATGTGACTGAAATGTGCTTCATTTCATGAGATAATTGGCATGGGCTTCTTACCCGCCCCGTGGGCTTTTTACCCCGTCTTCACCTACTTATGTATGTGGCTCACCTCTTTCGTTCCAAATGTAAAGGCATCAGTACTACATCGGGCCGAGAGTGGAAGGAACAGCGCAAGACGTCTCTGGAGATTCTCCGTCAGATGGGTATGGGCAAGAACGTGCTGGCCGGGAAGATCCAGGAGGAGGTCGCTCACTACATCCGGGCCATCAGGGAGCACCAGGGGGCGCCAGTGGACCTGAAGAAGCTGACCATGGTCAGTGTGTCCAACAACGTCTGCTCCATCCTCTTCGGGAAGCGCTTCACCTACCACGACCCGGGGCTCCTGCGCCTAATGGACGTCTTCGACCGTGGTCTCCGGGCAGTGGCAGGTTGGTGACAGTTCGTTTAACGTCCTCCGGCCCTGGAACAGGCACATATGGGACGTTGATAAATATGAAGATGGTGAGACGATCCTGGAGGTACTGCAATAACAGGGACAGTCCAGAATTATCTTTTTAATAATCAAGATAGTTGACTTAACTCTTCTCAGAGTTCTCTTTGTTACACCCGTGCGTGAGGGAAAATAATCAACATTAACAATCAAAGTGTATGACTATGCAAGCGCATGAGAATGTTCGTGTTTCTCTCTCTCTCCAAATTATCCACACCTCACGACACAGACGAACAATCAACAACAGTCCACAAAAGCAGGTAGAATTCAATCCTGGTCAACTATTAAATCAAAAGAAAGTTTCACATTCAATTATCATTCATCTTCAGTTCACTCTCCACACTAAATATAAAATTCCTTTGGGTGTTTCGCCTTTTCTTAATATACCTAGAAAAGGGAAACTATTTCAATAACACATTTTCTTAATTAATCCTCAAATTGTCTCCCATTTGAGTTTTCCAAAACCATCTCCATTTACAAGTACACAAGTAGTAGGTTCCTTCGTAGTTATCCAAAACTAACTCATTTTATCTACTACTCAATCCCACAAACCAAACTGGCAGTAAATAGCGCAGGTGCTCCCAGTGCACTCCTGCCGTTTTCTCTTCAACCAGGCCCGCCGGTGCAGAACGAAGTCGCGTCTGCCCGCGTGCATCCCGGTGTTGCCGACTCTGTCACTTTGCTCCAGACCGCCGCACGGAAAGGAAAGTCAGCGCGTCAAAGGAGATGGGGCCCATGCCACACCACTTTCCTAGCCAGCCACAGAAGCTGAAATGATCGATACCAACCATATACAAGCTATCCAAAATATGTACGTGTTAACAGCCCACGAGACTTACCAACCAAATAGTCTCCTGTTAACAAAGAACAAACCACCATCAAAATGGAACAAACTGATTATTACCAAACAACAACGCACTCAACACAACACCTTGGAACCTGCAAACTATCATTGACTTCTTCCAACATTCACAAAGAGTAATACCTTTGACACACCACCTTGAAGTCTATCACAACCAAGTAACGAACTCACCAAACGAAGCCAAAAATTAGAATTCCATACAAGGAATGCAACAACTGTATTCATAGAAATAACAAGAGAGTAAACCCATAGGTACGAACCTGCATCAACAGCAGCTTACAAAAAATATAACTGAGTTGCCCCCGGTCCACATCCCAAAAGCTAACAGCTGAGGACCAAAAAAACCCGATGTGTCCCATTCAAGACAAACATGGCAACTGAACTCAACTGAACGAAATCGGTCAATACACATCTGCGCGTCACGTGATACGCATACTGCGCTGAGGTTCCAAACCAGAAATATGGCATCACAAAAAAACGCCCAAAACACTGCGTAACACTCTCCTCTTGACTTAACTCGGGTTGGTAGCTATCTGCCTTGGTTGTCTTATGCTAGAGGTGGACCCTGGGGGATGAAGGTTCTGTTGACTTAACTCGGGTTGGTAGCTATCTGCCTTGGTTGTCTTATGCTAAAGGTGGATCCTGGGGGATGAAGGTTCTGTTGACTTAACTCGGGTTGGTAGCTATCTGCCTTGGTTGTCTTATGCTAAAGGTGGATCCTGGGGGATGAAGGTTCTGTTGACTTAACTCGGGTTGGTAGCTATCTGCCTTGGTTATCTTATGCTAAAGGTGGACCCTGGGGGATGAAGGTTCTGTTGACTTAACTCGGGTTGGTAGCTATCTGCCTTGGTTGTCTTATGCTAAAGGTGGATCCTGGGGGATGAAGGTTCTGTTGACTTAACTCGGGTTGGTAGCTATCTGCCTTGGTTGTCTTATGCTAAAGGTGGACCCTGGGGGATGAAGGTTCTGTTGACTTAACTCGGGTTGGTAGCTATCTGCCTTGGTTGTCTTATGCTAAAGGTGGACCCTGGGGGATGAAGGTTCTGTTGACTTAACTCGGGTTGGTAGCTATCTGCCTTGGTTGTCTTATGCTAAAGGTGGACCCTGGGGGATGAAGGTTCTGTTGACTTAACTCGGGTTGGTAGCTATCTGCCTTGGTTGTCTTATGCTAAAGGTGGACCCTGGGGGATGAAGGTTCTGTTTTTTTGCAAGAAACACGTCGGGATCACCAGAAAGACAGCCTTTTCAAGGATCGGAACATCCAGTTTTGTTCTGGTTTCCTAGAAATCAAACCGTCAAAACGGACGCACGCACGCACGCACGGACGGACGGATGAAGCAAAAACAATACTTCCCGAAGCTTCGCTCGGGAGCTAACAAGGACACACAACTACTGTCACAGCCGCCCACAGTACCTATACACCTACCTCATTGCTAGGAAGTACACCCAGCAGTTCCATGAAGATGAAAACGAATACACAAACAAACAAACAAATCACAATCGAAGCCACAAGTTGTTTGGATTATGTTGGGTCAGACTTAAACCAACTCGCTCCAGAAAGTCTCAGGATACTTTCTCTCAATGCATCGAAGGTAATATTGTCTGTCTGAATCCTGGTCACATAGATCATTGTCATCGATGTATGCTCAGCATGGGTTGTAGCCACATTCGTACCTATTGTTTGTCTGAATGCTGGTCACATAGATCATTGTCATCGATGTAAGCTCAGCATGGGTTGTAGCCACATTCGTACCTATTGTTTGTCTGCATCCTGATCACATGGAGCATTGTCATCGATGTAAGTTCAGCGTGGGTTGTAGCCACATTCGTACCTATTGTTTGTCTGAATCCTGGTCACATAGATCATTGTCATCGATGTAAGCTCAGCATGGGTTGTAGCCACATTCGTACCTATTGTTTGTCTGCATCCTGATCACATGGAGCATTGTCATCGATGTAAGTTCAGCGTGGGTTGTAGCCACATTCGTACCTATTGTTTGTCTGAATCCTGGTCACATAGATCATTGTCATCGATGTAAGCTCAGCATGGGTTGTAGCCACATTCGTACCTATTGTTTGTCTGCATCCTGATCACATGGAGCATTGTCATCGATGTAAGTTCAGCGTGGGTTGTAGCCACATTCGTACCTATTGTTTGTCTGAATCCTGGTCACATAGATCATTGTCATCGATGTAAGCTCAGCATGGGTTGTAGCCACATTCGTACCCATTGTTTGTCTGAATCCTGGTCACATAGATCATTGTCATCGATGTAAGCTCAGCATGGGTTGTAGCCACATTCGTACCTATTGTTTGTCTGAATCCTGGTCACATAGATCATTGTCATCGATGTAAGCTCAGCATGGGTTGTAGCCACATTCGTACCTATTGTTTGTCTGAATCCTGGTCACATAGATCATTGTCATCGATGTAAGCTCAGCATGGGTTGTAGCCACATTCGTACCTATTGTTTGTCTGAATGCTGGTCACATAGATCATTGTCATCGATGTAAGTTCAGCATGGGTTGTAGCCACATTCGTACCTATTGTCTGTCTGAATGCTGGTCACATAGATCATTGTCATCGATGTATGTTCAGCATGGGTTGTAGCCACATTCGTACCTATTGTCTGTCTGAATGCTGGTCACATAGATCATTGTCATCGATGTATGTTCAGCATGGGTTGTAGCCACATTCGTACCTATTGTCTGTCTGAATGCTGGTCACATAGATCATTGTCATCGATGTATGTTCAGCATGGGTTGTAGCCACATTCGTACCTATTGTCTGTCTGAATGCTGGTCACATAGATCATTGTCATCGATGTATGTTCAGCATGGGTTGTAGCCACATTCGTACCTATTGTCTGTCTGAATGCTGGTCACATAGATCATTGTCATCGATGTATGTTCAGCATGGGTTGTACCCAGTTTAGCCGCATTCGTCCTCCTAGCCTTCGTTTGTTTAATGAGGAGAAGAATAGACCAAAACTTCCACTGCAATACTGAGATAAAGTATAACTATGACGTGACCCATACTCGTTTTTTCTTCAATTATTATCGTTTTTACAGTCCTAGAAATAGTCCTAGCTTTGGCAAAGAAAAACAAGGTAGCAAGCGATACAAACGCACTCCCAGGACGTGTGTAGATTTAACGAAATACGTTTATATGGAACTCCCATCATCAGTGGCGCATGATGGACACATCTGCTAATGTTCCCAATACTCTGCATAACCGATTGCACATAATATTTCACAAAATTCAATGTTACCAAAATGGGCCTCACTTGTGGTACGTTTGCTTGGCTTGCCATGTCAGTAAATTAGTAAGCAACCTTTTCAACGCCAGTCATTTTTCAACCAAAACTTTCCATTAAACTTACCTGGGTAGAGAAAAGATTTCATCTGCAATATTTGGGATTCCTTTGTGACATCCATAAAATAGGGCCTATCCTTACCTCCCAAAATGAAGAACATAAGGTCACTGGATACCAGACCCTTATCTTGATGCCTTTCAGTGACATGGGTGTTAAATCATTGTGGTGCAAAAGAGGCGACAGTGGCGATGAAAGG
>CM065697.1:49650946-49669122 GCA_017654935.2 Phymorhynchus buccinoides
TGTGAGAAAGAGCGCTATATATATTCCCATTATTATGAGGGTTTTCCCCTTTAGGGAGAATACTATTGCATTTGTATTAATTCTCTTTTTTCTTTTGTTTTTTTCCCTTTTTCTTTTTCTTCCCCTTTTTTTGGGTCCGATTTCGCTGACATTTTCTGGACAGTTGCAGGACCATGTGGGTATATGAAATTGGAAATATTAAAAGATTTCGCGACATTTTCGGCAAATTATAGGGGGGAAAACGCGAAATCAGCAAAATTTTAATCTTGAATATCTCAAAACGGCTGAACGGAAATCGTTCATATTTTCAGAATTTACAAAAAAAAGAAAAGATTTCCAACACTTCCGGTATAAAACCGAACCGGAAGTGCTCCAGTCAAAAACCTGTAGCTTTCATATGGTACACGGAATAGCCAAAACCGGAAGCGACGTCACCAAACTAACTACTGCATACTGTAGCCCTTATATGTTGGCGCAGGTCGGAAAGGGAAACGATGATGGTAATGTTAAATAGTTTGGAAGTTATTCAAATGTATGCAAATTTGGTTGTCACTTTTACAAATTCCCATAATTACCCGGCCAGAGGCCGGGGTTTTGCGATTGATTTGTCTGTGTGTCTGTGTATCGATTATCTTAAAAACTACTGTTTGGACTTTGATTAAAATTGGCAGAGGGTTAGACAGCTTGAAAAGGAAGCTTCATTTCGTTAATCAACACCGTGCTGACCTTGACCTTGAAGTTTGACCTTGAAAACCGAAATTTCCTTCTTTGGGCTATGTAAGTACCCCCCAGCTTTATTTCGTGAACTAGTGAACAGAATCGCTTCAAATTGTGTGTGGTGGTGTACCATGGTGCAAGGAAGTTTGTATAAAAGTTCAGCTGTATCTCGTGAACTACTGAACAGAATCGCTTCAAACTTTGGGCTATGTATTTTATGCGTTCTGTAAGGGTGGAAAGTGGTGTGTTTATTGGGGGGGGGGGGGGGGAGGGATGGAGAGGACATATCTCTGGCCGGGTTTGCATTAATTAGTGATTTGTTTTTCATCCGATTTTGCTTACATTTGCGGACAAATGGCACGACACAATTCTAATGCAACTGTTCAATATTAAACCGATTGGCCAAAATGTGGCCGAAATATGGCCCAACATGGCAAATTTTGGAAAGTGTTAATCTTCAATAGCTTGAAAACGGCTGCATGCAATACTTTAATTCAATGCAATTTTTTTCAGTATTTACTAAAGAGTAACATTGCAAATACTTTCGCTATAAATTCGAACCGGAAATGCCAACCGAAAGTGGGGACAAAAATGGCCAAATATGACCACATTTTTAAATATTGCATAACGCGGTTGATTAGGGGAGAATCCTGTCATGTTTGCTCTCAAATGCAATCATAAGCACTCTAGTTATTATTATTATTATTATTATTTATTATTATTTTTTTTTTTAATTTTTTTATTATTAATATTATTATTATTATTATTATTATTGTTATTATTATTATTTTTTTTATTTTTTAAATAATAATAATAATAATTATTTATTATTATTATTATTATTATTATTATTATTATTATTATTATTATTCCATCACTCTTGAAAGAGACTGAAAGTTTGAACAAGAATGGTGTGCAAGTTGGAAATGCGACGAGTTGGAAAAGGGACAGATTGGTAAATGGACTAGTTGGAAATAGGACGAGTTAGTAAAGGGACTAGTTGGAAATGGGACAGATTGGTAAATGGACTAGTTGGTAAAGAGACTAGCTGGTAAAGGGACTAGTTGGAAATGGGACGGATTGGTAAAGGGACGAGTTGGAAATGGGACGGATTGGTAAAGGGACTAGTTGGAAATGGGACAGATTGGTAAAGGGACTAGTTGGAAATGGGACTGATTGGTAAATGGACTAGTTGGTAATGAGACTAGATTGGTAAAGGGACTAGTTGGAAATGGGACGATTGGAAATGGGACGAGTTGGAAATGGGACGGATTGGTAAAGGGACTAGTTGGAAATGGGACAGATTGGTAAAGGGACTAGTTGGAAATGGGACTAGTTGGTAATGGGACTAGTTGGTAATGGGACTAGTTGGTAAAGGGACTAGTTGGTAAAGGGACTAGTTGGTAAAGGGACTAGTTGGTAAAGGGACTAGTTGGTAATGGGACTAGTTGGTAAAGGGACTAGTTGGAAATGGGACAGAGTTGGTAAAGGGACTAGTTGGAAATGGGACGGATTGGTAAAGGGACTAGTTGGAAATGGGACTGATTGGTAAAGGGACTAGTTGGTAATGGGACTAGTTGGAAATGGGACGAGTTGAAAATGGGACGGATCAGTAAAGGGACGAGTTGGAAATGGGACGAGTTGGTAAAGGGACTAGTTGGAAATGGGACGGATTGGAAATGGGACGGATCGGTAAAGGGACTAGTTGGAAATGGGACGGATTAGTAAAGGGACTAGTTGGAAATGCGACGGATTGGTAAAGGGACTACTTGGAAATGGGACAGATTGGTAAAGGGACTAGTTGGAATTGGGACGGATTGGTAAATGGACTAGTTGGAAATGGGACTAGATTGGTAAAGGGACTAGTTGGAAATGGGACTAGATTGGTAAAGGGACTAGTTGGAAATGGGACTAGTTGGTAAAGGGACTAGTTGGAAATGGGACTAGTTGGTAAAGGGACTAGTTGGTAAATGGGACTAGTTGGTAAAGGGACTAGTTGGTAAAGGGACTAGTTGGTAAAGGGACTAGTTGGAAATGGGACTAGTTGGTAATGGGACTAGTTGGTAATGGGACTAGTTGGAAAAGGGACTAGTTGGTAATGGGACTAGTTGGAAATGGGACGAGTTGAAAATGGGACGGATCAGTAAAGGGACGAGTTGGAAATGGGACGAGTTGGTAAAGGGACTAGTTGGAAATGGGACGGATTGGAAATGGGACGGATCGGTAAAGGGACTAGTTGGAAATGGGACGGATTAGTAAAGGGACTAGTTGGAAATGCGACGGATTGGTAAAGGGACTACTTGGAAATGGGACAGATTGGTAAAGGGACTAGTTGGAATTGGGACGGATTGGTAAATGGACTAGTTGGAATTGGGACGGATTGGTAAATGGACTAGTTGGAAATGGGACGGATTGGTAAATGGACTAGTTGGAAATGGGACGGATTGGTAAAGGGACTAGTTGGAATTGGGACGGATTGGTAAATGGACTAGTTGGAAATGGGACGGATTGGTAAATGGACTAGTTGGAAATGGGACGGATTGGTAAAGGGACTTGTTGGAAATGGGACGAGTTGGTAAAGGGACTAGTTGGAAATGGGACGGATTGGTAAAGGGACTAGTTGGAAATGGGACTGATTGGTAAAGGGACTAGTTATAAATGGGACGGATTGGTAAAGGGACTAGTTGGAAATGGGACGGATTGGTAAAGGGACGTGTTGGAAATGGGACGGATTGGTAAAGGGACTAGTTGGAAATGGGACAGATTGGTAAAGGGACTAGTTATAAATGGGACTGATTGGTAAAGGGACTAGTTGGAAATGGGACAGATTGGTAAAGGGACTAGTTGGAAATGGGACGGATTGGTAAAGGGACGTGTTGGAAATGGGACGGATCGATAAAGGGACTAGTTGGAAATGGGACTGATTGGTAAAGGGACTAGTTGGAAATGGGACCGATTGGTAAAGGGACTATAGTTGGGGAGTTGGTCGTGGTATGAAGTGTGGAAGCCGATGTCCACAAGTCGACGTGTTCTGTACTGTGTGCGCGTTGTGTTTCAGAGGAGAGCCTTCAGAAATGTGTCGGGGAAATGTTGGTGGCGGGATCTGCCGTCGTCTCTCACGCCCTCCAGTGGGCTCTGCTCTTCCTCCTGCACCACCCCCACGTGCAGCTCAAGTGTTTCCAGGAAATCAATGACGTCATTGGACCTCACCGCCCGCCTGCCATGAGCGACAAGTTGCTTCTGCCTTACGTGGAAGCCACGGTGTGGGAAGTTCTGAGGAAAGGGTGCGTCGCGCCCTTGGCCGTTTTTCATGTTCCTGCTCGTGACACCACGTTCCGTGGATACTTCATCCCCCGAGGCACCATGGTCCTGCCGGCTTTGACGTGCGTCCTGGCAGATGCTGACATCTGGGGAGATCCTGAGAACTTCCGGCCTGAGAGATTCATCAGCCCTGACGGGAAAGTCACACAGCGTGACGAGCTCATTCCTTTCAGCATGGGTGAATGGTTTTGTCTGTTCGATTTTTTTTCTTTTCTAATATCCTGTCCCATTCTCTGAGCTGTACAGTGGCATTGCCCCCACGCCGCTCATTCCGAGTTCCAACTCGCAGCCACACCCTGGATTGTCAGGTCGCAGAATCCTAAATCAACAGTCTAAAGGGAGCGAATGTATGTTAGACCGTCAGGAGGCAACCACCCGAGGACACGCTGCACTGGTGACTCACTTCGGTGGAGTCCAGTGGGGCCTGTTCTGGGCTAACATACGCAGGACACCACCTACTGAGCCCCCTACTGAGTCTGACCACTATAATGTTTGTTTGAGTGTTTGTTTTTGTTGTGTCTTCTTTATTGTTTTGGTCGGAGTGGGTGAGGGTATTTGTTGTGAGTTTTTTGTATTGCATTTTTAGGGTGCGCGCGCGCGTGTGTGTGTGGTATAAGAAACTGAAACTCTCTTAGTCTCTTATCCTAAACATAGAGAGCAAACACATACACGCCCGCGCGCCCGCACAAGGCAAAACTTAAAAGAAGACAATAATACGTTGCCTCTTATTTGACAAAGGGAAGCAATACAAGCAAAGAGTGGTCTCTCGTGGGGCGACCACAATCCCCGCTTCGTTATAATGTTGTGTCGATTCAAACAGTCATCATAACGACGTTGACTAAACGTTGCGGCAGAGAACGTGATGTAGGTTCCAACCCCACCCCACCCCCACCCACCCCCTTGTTATGTTTAACTGCGCGAAACGAAGCCAGTAATGTGTTTAGTGGTGTCTGTTTGTTTCTGACTATGTGGGGCACAAACTGTGCCATTTCGGAGAGGAACATGTGCGGTGGAAATGTATTGCGCGCCTGGGATATAGTGTGGTGAAGGTCAAGATGTGCCCCCCCCCCCCCCCCCCCCCCTCCCCCTACATTTCTCAGCTCTCCCCGCATTTTCACACTTGCCTTTCTTACCAAACATTAAGCTGTATTTTATGAACCTTTTCAGCTAATTATCTTTGTTGAATAATTAATCGCAGTCATGATAAAGGCCATTATCTAATAGGACCCCCCCCCCCCCCCCCCTATGTAGTGCAGTACACACAACAGCCGCGGAGCATTTGTCACAGTCCTGGTTCATTGCGTTTTTCCGTCTTGCCTTTATCTTCTACTATTATTGAATGCATGTGTTTAATTATGTAAATGGATGAAAATTAGTGTTAAATATAGCAAACGATAGAGGATGAAGTACTCAATCTGCAGTAAGAAAGGCAAGACTGAAAAAGTAGAAACAACCGAGAAATGTTTTCTTAATCCGGTTCTCTTGTCTTCTATGCAGGTCGACGTGCGTGTCTGGGAGAGGCACTGACCATGATGGAACTGTTCCTCTACCTGGCCTCCCTCATCCAGCAGTTCCAGTTCTTGCCGCAAGAGAAGGGGCAGCTGCCATCTTTGAAGGTAGACTTTGGACTTACGCTTGACCCGCAGCCCTTCAAACTCCGAGCGGTCCCTCGACTGTGAACACAGAACAACCCCCTGCAGTGGGCTACTCGATTCCAATTTGGAAGCGCTGTGGATCACTTGTTTAGAGGAGGAAGACTTCGATTTTATATGTTTAACTTTTATAAAATCAGAATAACTTAGATTATAATCAATTGATTTGAATTATGTATGCCCTGCAACTGGGGTAAGACGGGGTAAGAAGCCCATGCTAATTATGTCATGAAATGAAGCACATTTCAGTCTCATTTTGCCCATGAGACGAGTGTTAATGCTTAGCATTCGTCTCATGGGCAAATTTGACTGAGAGTTTCTTTATGTCATGAGATAATTGGCATGGGCTTCTTACCCGCCCATGGGCTTTTTACCCCGTTTTCCCCTATGTATGCCCCGCAACCATAAACTTTTGCCATATTTATAATACATTAATTTCTATTAAAAAAAACCCAACAACGTCAGGATCTACAAGCAGAGGCTAAACAACTATTCGTCTAATTATCCCTCTCCTCCCCTATGCACCTCCTCCCTTAACTGACGTTTCCCACACAATATACACACTCGCATGATTTTATATAGGCCTATTTTATCTCAGTTTTGCGTAGTCTATGCACATATGAATGCACACGCGCACGTGTAAGTGCGCACACACACTATTATTATACTCTTACTCTCTCTCTCTCTCTCTCTCTCTCTCTCTCTCTCTCTCTCTCTCTCTCTCTCTCTCTCTCTCTCTCTCTCTCTCAACTCTCAAATAGTAACAAAAGTATATATGTACATAAACAAAACTCTTGTAATCAGAAATCAATGTCTTTCTGAAATGTAATGATAACTGCATGATGTGTTTCTTTACAAATCTTTTTTATCATTATTATTTAAGGTTTTTTTCCATTTTACAAATTTTCAGGAAACATACATGCACATATCATACAGAATAGTAAAAACAATGTTGCTAACATGACAAAAATGACAATGACTATGGCATTCATTTTTTTTTTTTCATTAAAAAAAAGGACGAAACAACCTGTTCAGCGTGTTCTTTTGTATGGCATCCACAGCATTAAATGTAACGAGGACAAAACAATAGCAACAATGATAGTAATAGTAACTATGATAGTGATGATTGATGACAACAACGACAGCATCAATGATAGCAATGACAATGAAGATGACAACAACAGGATGAACAACAATGATAGTAACGACAATGATGATGCCAACAACATGACGAACAACAACGATAGTATTAATACGTAAATAGCAGCAAATAATGGTAATAAACACGGCTTCAGCAAAGGCAAAAGAAATAACAGGAGCAATACTCCTGATGACAATACTACCATTATCCTAATCATATCCACCACCATAATCACCACCAACCACCGTCATCAACAACATTTTTAGTGAAAATAGCATCAACCATTCTCATATAAGCTAACACAACAACAACAACAACAACATACAGTATTTATACGGCGCTGAATCTTGATAGAAATCAAATCAAAGCGCGCGCACGCACGCACGCACGCACACACACACACACACACACGCGCGCACACGCACACGCACGCACGCACGCACGCACACGCACGCACACACACACACACACACACACACACACACACACACACACACACACACACACACACACTACATGAATGAGTGCACACTCATATTATATACCCCACCCCCATCCATCCCAATGCGGGGTACACATGCTGTTTACATACCCAGGACTGAATTGTATATAACAACAGTTACTAAAATGAAACTTTAGAATTATGCACTTCAATCTGGCGACAGTATGCTGACCCCCCGACCCCCAAAGTAAATAGATAACATAAAAACACAAGAACAGCGAATTATGAGTGATATATGGGGTAAATATTTGTTAAATGTGATATTTGTACTAAACTCTGCAAATGTTGCATAATCATACACCGGAGAAAGAGAGAGAGAGAGAGGAAAGAAAAAGGAAACAAACACGAGAAGGGGGAGAAGTGAAGATATAACTGGGAAATAAGGGAACAATTTTCTTCACATTTTGTTGCTGTATTGCTTAAAAAAGACAAATACTTTTCTATGTAAAACCTATTTTTTTCAATACAGCTACAAAAGCCTGCAGATTAGGGTAGACATCTTGAAGTTTACATTAATAAATATAGAATTTAGCCAACAAAAGCAAAAGGTCCATTACCTTATCAGTTCTTGTATATAGTTTAACCCCGAGCAAAATTAATTCATTGCTAAGCCCCATGTTATAACAGTGTTGACATTTATCTTTTAACATAATTTCAAGGTCAGTCCAAAACTGTTGTATAACAACAGTCATGCAGCATATGAGGAATTGTCTGTTCTTCGTGATTGCAAAAAATTCAAATAGGAGAATCAACAATGTTCTGTAGAAACAAATATCTGAGTTGGGAGCAATCTATGTAAGATCCTGGTCTGGAACCACTGCAGCTGGACATCAACTGTAGTCTTAAAACAGTGAGAAAAGATTAATTTCCAATTAAGATTATCAAAAAAGATTATTCCATTTAATGATAGCAGCAGGGATGGCCTTGTTATTATTCAAAACATTTTGTACATGTTACGCCCAATCCATAAAATTGCCTATTTCATGAAATGGGCACAATAGTTTGCCCAATTCATGAAATGGACAATGTATATCACATTTTTCAATTTCTATTCACACAGGCATTTATTAAGGTTGATTCAACAGTAGTTTACTTTTCTACATTGTATTTCCACCCCCATCCTGCCCCCCAAACTTCACCAAATGTTACTCTGGGGCATGCCTGAGCCACATGTTGTATCAGACGTTTTATCAAAATAAGTCTGATTCAAAGATTTGTACACTCATCTACAGGCGTGATTTCTCTTTCGCTTGAACCAATTCTTAATCTGTGTGTTAATGAACGAAAACTATTTTTTTTTAATCGGAAATCGCGTTTGCTGTGTTGAACAAAATACCTGCAGCTCTGGTGGAGGTCGGCGGTAGCTACACTGTTATATTAGCTGCATTGTTTCGCTTTTTTCCTTGACTAATTAACAGAACTCTGTCAATTAATCACACAGCTTTCGGAAATGCGTCCGACATCGTTGACGAACATGTTTGGAAATTAAGATAGTACTTTATTATTTTAATTGGCCGTCCGTCACTATTATCGTCTGTGCACTTTTGTTCTCCCTTTAAGATCAGTAGGGCTTTATATAAGTTTTCTTGTTACCCTATCTAATGATCATTGTTGTTTTTTCATTTGTGACTTTCAGAAATAAAAATGCTATTTAAGCCATAAAAATATTGTGCTTTTAGTTTTTATGCCAATTGATTACTTGTCTAACTATGATTTATGTGTGTGAAAGGAAATGTGAGAATGTTGATTTATATTTCATGTTGTCCTTGTTCTTTGGATTTGTTACACTTGATTGTTACATTGCTTACTTTTGAACCATTTGAGTTTGTTTTGTAATTTATTTATTTATTTACTTCATATGTCATTATTTTAGAGGACCTGATGAAAAGAAGCTATTATTTCCGCTTACTCAGTTTATCCTCATTAAAAATTTCGAGTTCGAGTTCGAGTTCGAGTTCTCTCTCTCTCTCTCTCTCTCTCTCTCTCTCTCTCTCTCTCTCTCTCTCTGGTATATAATGAAATTTCCATTGAACAGTGGTACAATCATTTTGGGACTATATTCCATGACTCAGATACTAATGTATTACAAGATGAAAATGTCAGTGAACATGACAATGAGTTCGAACCTCTTTTCGATGATCATATCTGCAGAGAAGTATTAATCATTTAAAATTAGGTAAGAGTGCAGGCCCAGACAATATTATAGGAGAAATGTTAAAGCAAGCTAACTTACCAATCGTTGATTTTCTTGTTAAATTGTTTAACATACTTTTTGAGAATGGCCAGTTTCCTACTGAGTGGGCAAAATCGATTATCATTCCAATCCATAAAAAGGGTGACGTCAATAACCCGGATAATTACAGGGGAGTCGCTCTCACTAGCGTAATAAGTAAAGTTTATACATTTATTTTAAACAGGAGATTAACACAATGGGCTGAAAGAGAGGAAAAAATAATTGAAGAGCAGGCAGGGTTCCGATCTAAAATTAGTACTACAGACCACATATTTACATTATACACACTCGTACAAAAGTATTTACTGAACAACAAGAAAGCCTTCGATTCGGTAAATCGTAATGTCCTTTGGAATGTTCTTCGCAAAAGTGGAGTAAACGGTAAACTGTACAGCGCAGTGCGTGCTGTATATGATCAAGTGCTTGCGTGTGTGCGTGGAACAAATGTGTGTTCAGATTATTTTTAATGTCCCAATGGAGTGAAACAGGGATGTTTACTTAGCCCTCAGTTATTTTCATTTTTTGTTAATGAGCTAGCAGTAGAACTAATAAAGAATGGAAAACATGGAATACAAATCACCCCAGGTGCAATGGAGATCTTCCTTTTATTATTCGCAGATGACGTTATTCTATTGTCTGGCACGGTTACAGGTTTGCAAAATCAGCTACATTACTTAAAAAGAGAATCTGATCGCTTAGGTTTAACGGTTAACTTAAGTAAAACAAGTATAATGGTTTTCAGAATGGGTGGGCACCTGTCAACACATGAAAAATGGTTCTATGGGAATGAAGAGGTTAAAGTGGTTAACACCTACAAATATCTGGGAATGATATTTTCAACGAAATTAAGTTTAAATTATAATTGGGATGAGTATGCAAGAAAAGGGAAAAAAGGTGTTATTGAAATTTTGAAATCATTGAAAAAACTTAATAGTATAGATTGTAAATTATTTTGGAAGTTGTTTAATACACAAATAGAGCCATTACTGTTGTATGCTTCTGATCTGAGGTTTGGGGATTAAATGCAAGTTTACAATTAGAAAAAGTCCATACTTATGCAATTAAACGCTTGTTACGGGTGCCTATTCATTCTTCAAACACTGTTTTGTATGGAGAAACAGGAAGATACCCTCTATGCATAAGAGCAGTTGTAAGATCTATTAAATACTGGTTAAAATTAATAAGACTTCCACAATCACGTTTGTGTCGACAAGCCTATGATATGATGCTATTGCAACTTGAACTAAATAAAGAAAATGGGGCTTATAGCATAAAGAAGGTGTTATCTGAAAATGGATTCGGTATTGTATGGCTATCACAAGGAGTCGGAAATGAAAAATGTTTTGTAGAAGACTTTAAAGATAGACTTGTGTGTTCATTCAAGCAGAACTGGCATGCAGACATGGAATCGAAAGACAAATACAAATGGTTCTTTTCATTTAAAAATGTTTTTCAACCTGAACAATATCTTGAAAGAATCACAGACAGATGGCATAGAATAAACTTTGCTAGATTTCGACTACGAACATTAGGCTTCAACGCTAACAAGAGATGGTTTCAAACATATTCAGATATAGAATCACCATGCCCTTTATGCAAAACAGGAGTGGATGACGAAAGTCACTTTTTATTCCATTGTAAAGTGTATGACAATGTTAGGCAAAAATGTTTTGTTTTCAATCCATATATTATTGAAAGAAAAAATGTTGCTTCACTTTTGTCGTCTGACAATGAAGCTGTGTTGAAGTCAGTAGCCAAATTTATAGCTGAGGCACAAACAGTGCGCCAGAAATGTTTGACGGCAGTTCATAATGCTACTAATACAGTTGTTTAGATTATGGATGTTAAAGGGTGTCTACACCTCATTTAAATATTATGAAACAATATGTTATCCGTGGGTTATTGTGTGAAAGGTCGAGAGAAGCTTATCTTCTCTTTCACTCGTTGCTTCTTCTTTCACTTTGCTAATCGATCGCTAACTTTTGTTCTTGTTTGTCCTTTTTTCTGCCTATGTAAATTACATTTTCCTTTTACAAATGCTTTAGTATACTTGAATGTGACAAAAGATGTATACTGTACTGGATTTAGTCATGTTCATTCCTTAACTTTGTTTATAACCCTATATAAGAGAGAGAGAAATGTTATGATTACCCCCCTTGTCATTAGACCCTTTCAGGTAATGACAATAAAAACGTCAAGTGTCAAGTGTCAAGTGTCTCTCTCTCTCTCTCTCTCTCTCTCTCTCTCTCTCTCTCTCTCTCTCTCTCTCTCTCTCTCTCTCTCTCTCTCTCTCTGCATTTCTCCGTTAATTGCAATTTTTCCGTTTTTGCCTTTCTTACCAAACATAAAGCTGTATTGTATGAACCTTTTTAGCTAATAACCTTTTTGGAATACTAACCCTATCCCTAACCCTAACCCTAACCCCCCACCCCACCCCTATAAAACGGGAAAACGCAATGAACCACGACTGTGACAAATGGCGCCGTGTACTGCAATACATAGGGGGGGGGGGGGGGGGGTTCTATTAGATAATGGCCTAGGGTTAGGGATAGGGTTAGTATTTCAAAAAGGTTATTAGCTAAAAAGGTTACTAAAATACAGCTTTATGTTTGGTAAGAAAGGCAAAAACGGGAAAAATGGAATTAACCGAGAAATGCAGGGGGGGTGGGCACATCTTGACTATTTTGTAGTGATTGATGCTCACTTCTTGGCAATGGTTTAATACACACTTTTTGAATGCAGAGTCAACACCTATTCAGTGTCTTAGTTTTGTCATTTTATTGCCCTACAATTCAGTAGGTTCTCGTGTTTTTCGTGATTAACTTGCACTCAGTATTTTTTCTTTTATTTTTTTATTTGTTTTTATTTGTTATTATTATTATATATTTGTTTAGGTTAATTCTACTCAGTCAAATTTTCTCCTTTTCCTTCTTCTTCCATCGCTTCCTGCCTGCTGTCACTTTTGTTGTGTCTCCTTTTTGTTGCGTGTCCTCCTTGCATTGAAAACGGGCTTATAATCCGAAACGTCTGCATTGTTGTTTTTTTCTAATAAAGGACCTTCTCCCTACCCGACAGACTGATGTGTTGTTCCTGTGTGCAAAGGTCCTAGTGGTCACAAATTACTTTCGATATGCATTGCGTGTCTGGAAATATTCTTTTCTCCGTTCTTTCTTCCCTTTCCTTCTGTTTTTTTGTTTGTGTTTTCCAATTGTGTGTGTGTGTGTGTGTGTGTGTGTGAGTGTGAGGTGTGTGTGTGTGTGTGTGTGCGCGTACGTGTGAGTGAGTGTGTGTGTGTGTGTGTGTGTGTGAGTGAGCGCGTGTGTGTACGTGCGCGCACGCGCGCGCGCATGTGTGTGTGTGTTTCCTCCCCCCGGCTTTCTCTCCCTCTCCACACCAAACCCCTCTCTCTTCCTCCCTATCCCCTTCTTTCTCTTCTGTTTGGTTCTTTGTTGTTCATTTTTTCTTTCATTATACTGATCATAATGTTTTCTGTTTTGTGTTCCTGTAAATATGCTATTTTTTTTCATAGATTTTTGATTGATGTGGGGTGTTTTTTTATGAGGGCACGATGAAAACACGCTTTGTCAGCTTATTCTTTAACCCTCAATAAAGATGATTTTGAATTGACTTGACACACACACACACACACACACACACAAGCCATGCACATGTACTCACACTCACATCCGACCACACACCCACTCACACCCACACACATTGCTGCCATTTTTCCTGTGCGAAGGTGAGGATGCCGACTGAGTACAGGGCTGCAGGCCGATCATGTCCTGTTTAAGAGGCGCACTACTGTCGGCAGGTATGACCGCCTCAGTCTGTCAGTACGTGCATCGAAACTGATCAGCCTGCCTGATCTGCCAGAAGTCTGCGCCTGTAGTACCTCGCACAGTGGGTGACTGGAGTCACCCTGGATGACCCTCAAACGCCTAACTGCCCTCCTCTCAAACACCTCCTGAAGGCTGGCAACAGGAGCACCGATCAGCCTGCCAGCTGTCTTGGTGATCTTCGTCAGCCTGGCTCTGTCGTGCTCCTTGAGGCTGCCGAAGTGGCTGAGGAGGTTAAAAGTCTGGACTGACTCCACTCGTAGAACAGACCCAGAAGTCTCTGGCACACCCCAAACTTGTTCAGCTTCCTCAGGAAGAAGAGGCGCTGGTTTCCTTTCTTGAGCAGGGCCTGGGAGTTGGCGGACCAGTCAAGCTTGCTGTCGATGATGGATCCCAGGTACTTGTACTGGTCCACCATCTCTACCTCCTCCCCTTTGATGACCAGTGGAGCCGGCTTAGGTCGACAACCATCTCCTTGGTCTTGGCCACGTTCAGGAGGAGATGGTTGTCATCACACCAGCCAAAGAGCGCCTCCACAGCGCCCCTGTAGGAGTTTTCGCTGGTTGTGATGAGGCCGGTCAGGGAGGTGTCGTCCGAAAACTTCACCTGGAGGGTGCCCTCAGCGGTGCAGTGGCAGTCGGCAGTGTACAGCGTGAACAGGGCTGGGGACAGAACACACCCCTGTGGAGCTCCGGTGTTGGTGCGGACCTGGGCTGAGGCGACAGATGAGGTGGACGTCCTGATCATCACGTGTTGAGGCCTGTCTGTCAGGAAGCTGCAGAGCCATCGGATGATCAGGGGGTTGACGTCCATCGCCATCAGCTTCTGCACCATCAGGTGAGGCTGGATGGTGTTGAAGGCCGAGGAGAAGTCCAGGAACAGAAGCCTCACATAGCTCCCCGGCCGCTCCAGGTGGCACAACACAGAGTGGAGCATGGTGATGATGGCGTCGTCCGTGCTCCTGTTGGGGCTGTAGGCGAACTGCAGGGGGTCCTGGAACTGGCGTGTGGCCCCCAGCAGTCTGGGCAGCACCATCCGCTCCAGGCATTTGAAAGGGAGTAGAGGTCAGGGCCACAGGGCGGTAGTCATTGCGGGTGGCGGTTTCTTGGGGACAGGGATGAGGGTGGAGGATTTCCATTTGGACGGGATTCAATGTGTCCAATGTCTGTATTTATGAACCTCAGAAACAAAACCAGTTAACGTTAACTTTATAAAATGTTCAGTGTTCTGGAAAAGGTTTTTTAAATAAAATGTGCTGATTTACTTTTTCTGCCAATGGGGGAGGGATAGTGCCTTATGCAAAGACAGCTGTTTCGATCCGTGAAGATCTCATCAGTTTGCATGATCGGCCTGCAATTTGACTGTACTGTAATTTGGAGCTGTACGTCCTCTCGACCTGGGAAGGCACATATGGGACATTTGTTAGTTGGGAAAATAAAACATGTAAGACGATACAAAACTAAAAAAGACATGTACAAAAACATAGACAAAACATAGAAATGTGTGGGGAGGATTCTAAAAAGCGCAAGATTTGATTTTGAATAGAGGAGCATCCTAGTAAAAACTTTAAAATATAGTTATTAGTGTCCTTGGACATCAAATAGTTAACTATATAAGTATAAAAGTTTTAATATTAACAGTCTTTTTTCGCAGATTTGCCTAGAATCAACCCTCCCGGTTGAAATTAAAATTCAAGGGCTACTGTGTTAAAATTAGGAATATACTTTTATTTATAAAAACCAATAAAGGCATTAGTAAAATTTAAAAACATATATTTACAAATATATACTTTTTTTTATTTACAGTGTAAATAAAACTTTATATATTTACATAGCAGATAAACATTTATATACAGATCTATTAAAATACCAGGGGAGAGAACTCCTAACCTGGCTATAGTTTTATAGTATAAAAGCGAACCAAAATAAGTTTTTAAAGGGGGGTAATGTCCAAATCTTGGAAAGGGATCTTAAAAAAAAAAAAGGGGGACACAGATGGGCGGGCGGGGGGTGAGAGGGGACCCGGAAAGGCCCCTCAACACAACGAGGTGGGGCAGGCCGCGCCGAGGGACCGGTATACGCAAGAACATCCTCGCAGTCAACAACCCCACGACTGCGCGGCGCCCAAACTCCCAATAAGGGGTGAGGGTAATATCACGGGTTTTGTGTGAAGGGGGTGGGCAAGAAGGAGGGGACAGTAACGGGGGTCCTCAAACCAAGTCTGGAGAGCCGCACCCGCGCCGACGGAGACGTGAGACAACCACCACATCAACATTCAACCTCGGGCCACAACCCACACCTACCGACAGGAGAGGGGGACCTCCACACGGGCTTAATTATTTTAATTGATCCCAGTCTAAGTTAACTATAATACAGAACATAGGATACAAACATGTATAATTATTATACAGGTAGGCACCATGCTCTAAACTATGATTAAAATGTCTAGTTAAGATGGGGGGTCCACAATTTGCCCCTTTTGTAATGTAGGAGTTTTGTAATATTTAAATTTAATTAAAATGGTTAAGATTTATATTTGTTAAAAGACGAAATTATTATGGTAGGTCAGTCTGAGGACCGATGATCTACAGGACGAAGCAGTACTTAATTGTTATGTAAAATTCTTGTTTTTTCACTTATATGACATCAGTAGACTATTATGATTATCATTACAACAAAATGTGTCCATGACTCGCGAAAGTCCCCGGCCGGACACGCCACCGGTAGAACTCTCATTCATCATCCGTGTTTAGGCGGACCATGAAAAGAGCAAGATTTTTCATGTCAGGTTAAGAAAATATTTGTAATTTGGTATGATATTATGGGTGCGGCCATCACAGGGTTGTATGTAGTGTTACATGTCACATGCATTCCGAGGGGGGGGGGGGGGGGGGGGGGCGCACAAAATCCCTCCCGCCATCGTTGGCATGGTAATAAATAAGTAAATGTAATAAGTAACGATTAGGTGGCATGGGAGTCCCGAGCAACCGTTACTTTAATAGTTAATCATATAGTAAAAGTTTATGTTAAATTAATAATAGGGTTTGAAATGAGGTGAGGTGGTGGGGAGGTTAAGGATTCTTTCTTGGGTGAGGCGGAGGGAGGGAGGGAAAGGGGCCCCTCTCCCCCCCCACACGAGGCAGGCATCGCTTATTAATCCTTTCACGGGGTGATTACAATGCTGAGCATGACGACTACAAAGAGCTGTCTGGGTGGCGACCCGGGCGCCCATAAAGGGGGATGTACTGTGGGGAAGGGATATAAAAAGGGTGGCTCAAAAGAGTCACTACGGCCATACTGGCACTGCGTATTAAAACGGTGGGGAGAAGGTCAGGGGATGTGAATGGGCGCCAGCCCGCCACCCATAAGAGACCTCCCCCCCCCACCATTGGGATTTTAGTAAATTATAAATATAATTTTGATAGGCTGGTTTTAAGGATTCCCTTCGTTAGGGACGTTGCCACGGGTGTGACACCATAGGGTGACAACCCGAGGTGTCTCGGGCAGGAAAGGGATATTTATATCCATCGCCCGCCCGAGGCACCACAGACGATTCCTCCCCCCTATCCAAGAAAGAAAGGGAGAAGAAACAATGCTATGCAATCTACCCCTGTTCCGTTTATGGGTCGCACCAAGCATCCACCTCCGTCATAAGAAAGGGGGAGGGTACCGACCGACCCGACACGGAGTCCCCTATGGAAGATATGAAATTAAACTAATTAAATATATAGTTAAAAATGCCACCGTATGGTGCTAGACTGTGCTGGAAGGGGTCAGATGGCTGCCAAAAGCCGACCTCTATGAAGACCACCATTACAAAAATGGCGGAGTAATAAAAAATAAGTGTAATAGACATGGGTGCTGGTGGCAACCATCGCCATTATTTTATATATATAAAGAAAAACTTTATTTTGTTTTTTTTAAATGTTCCTTTGAATGAAGACTGAATGTAGGCTTCTGCAGCCATACAAGGGGGGACCATTTCCTTAATACCGTATGTTATATTGTTTCTGTGTAAACGGAATATTTACTGTTTTTAATTTCTTGCATAAGTTTATAAAATCTGTTTGAATCTTACGGACATATGTGAACAGAATGGTCAATTTAGTCTGTTACTACTTCCATTAATATTTGGAATGACAGTAAGTTTGATCTGTTCTTATGCGGAAATGGTTGGTTATATGGTTTGGAACGGCAAGGAAAAGTCCCCCCTGAACATTTATTGGTCCCAGAGGTGTGGCCTTTTCCTGGCATTTGACTTCCAGTGGATGTCGAACTTGAGCAGAAGACATGCTACAAGAGAATGGTGTCACTTCTTTGCACTAAATCAAAAATCCACAATAAAACTTAAAAGCAACCAGCACTTAGTTACAACCAGAATAGTAAAAATCTTATGTAAACTTTAGAATTATATGTTCTGCAATTTAATTTCAACCTATAGACATGACTATAGAGGGTCAACTACTGAGATGATATCCCAATTAAGGACAAAATAGTATGATATAAGATATAATCGGTAGGCGCTGCGCTTCCACTCTGATGGGAAAGCAGTCCCGAATTTCACAGAGATAAGTCCTCTGTGGGTAGAATACCAAATGTACGTTGATGGTTCCTTGGCATGATGTGGTGTCCGCTCCTGTCAGGATCACAAGAGCAATAGACACCCAAGCATGGCCCTGCACCTTGTGGCCCCCAGGAATAGCACCACTGTCGGTGGAATAGTGCATTCGTGCAACAGATCAGGAGCTGTCGGTGGAATCGTGCATTCGTTC
>CM065697.1:49669622-49694622 GCA_017654935.2 Phymorhynchus buccinoides
CACACAAAAGCAGCAAAAACAGTTTTCAAAAGGTTGTGGCCCAGCTTTTGCGGTAACACTTTTTCCAAATAGATGCATCCCGAATGTCACAGAGACGTGTCTCTCTATGACCAGAAAGGTAAGACGATGTAATGCAACACCACAAAACCGCATTAGGGTCAAGACGAGTTGCCCACAGCCGCTATATAATGACCCATGACAGAGTGGGTAAGAAGCACACCCCGAGTTATCTAATGAAATGAAGTGGAATTTCAGTCAAATTTGCCCCACTGAGGACGTGGCATTAAATGTTTAGCCATTCGTCTAATGGCAAAAATGTGACTGAATATGTGCTTCATTTCATGAGATAATTGGCATGGTCTTCTAACCCGCCCATGGGCTTTTTACCCCGTCTTCACCTACTTATGTATGTGGCTCACCTCTTTCGTTCCAAATGTAAAGGCATCAGTACTACATCGGGCCGAGAGTGGAAGGAACAGCGCAAGACGTCTCTGGAGATTCTCCGTCAGATGGGTATGGGCAAGAACGTGCTGGCCGGGAAGATCCAGGAGGAGGTCGCTCACTACATCCGGGCCATCAAGGACCACCAGGGGGCGCCAGTGGACCTGAAGAAGCTGACCATGGTCAGTGTGTCCAACAACGTCTGCTCCATCCTCTTCGGGAAGCGCTTCACCTACCACGACCCGGGGCTCCTGCGCCTAATGGACGTCTTCGACCGTGGTCTCCGGGCAGTGGCAGGTTGGTGACAGCAGTTCTGTTTAACGTCCTCCGGCCCTGGAACAGGCACATATGGGACATTAACAACTATGAAGATAGTGAGACGATCATGGAGGTACTGCAATACCAAGAACAGTCCCAAAGTTGTTTTTTTAATAATCAAGATAGTTGACTTTAACTCTTCTCAGAGTTCTCTTTGTTACACCCGTGCGTGAGGGGAAATAATAAACAATAAACAATAACAATCAAAGTGTATGACTATGTAAGCGCATGAGAATGTTCGTGTTTCTCTCTCTCTCCAAATTATCCACACCTCAAGACACAGACGAACAATCAACAACAGTCCACAAAAGCAAGCAGAATTCAATCCTGGTCAACTATTAAATCAAAGAAAGTTTCACATTCAATTATCATTCATCTTCAGTTCACTCTCCACACTAAATATAAAAATTCCTTCGAGTGTTTCGCCTTTTCTTAATATTCCTAGAAAAAGGGAAACTATTTCAATAACACAATTTCTTAATTAATCCTCAAATTGTCTCCCATTTCAGTTTTCCAAAACCATCTCCATTTACAAGTACACAAGTAGTAGGTTCCTTCATAGTTATCCAAAACTAACTCATTTTATCTACTACTCAATCCCACAAACCAAACTGGCAGTAAATAGCGCAGGTGCTCCCAGTGCACTCCTGCCGTTTTCTCTTCAACCAGGCCCGCCGGTGCAGAACGAAGTCGCGTCTGCCCGCGTGCATCCTGGTGTTGCCGACTCTTGTCACTTTGCTCCAGACCGCCGCACGGAAAGGAAAGTCAGCGCGTCAAAGGAGATGGGGCCCATGCCACACCACTCTCCTAGCCAGCCACAGAAGCTGAAATGATCGATACCAACCATATACAAGCTATCCAAAATATGTACGTGTTAACAGCCCACGAGACTTACCAACCAAATAGTCTCCTGTTAACAAAGAACAAACCACCATCAAAATGGAACAAACTGATTATTACCAAACAACAACGCACTCAACACAACACCTTGGAACCTGCAAACTATCATTGACTTCTTCCAACATTCACAAAGAGTAATACCTTTGACACACCACCTTGACGTCTATCACAACCAAGTAACGAACTCACCAAACGAAGCCAAAAATTAGAATTCCATACAAGGAATGCAACAACTGTATTCATAGAAATAACAAGAGAGTAAACCCATAGGTACGAACCTGCATCAACAGCAGCTTACAAAAAACATAACTGAGTTGTCCCCGGTCCACATCCCAAAGCTAACAGCTGAGGACCAAAAAAAACCGATGTGTCCCATTCAAGACAAACATGGCAACTGAACTCAACTGAACGAAATCGGTCAATACACATCTGCGCGTCACGTAATACGCATACTGCGCTGAGGTTCCAAACCAGAAATATGGCATCACAAAAAAAACGCCCAAAACACTGCGTAACACTCTCCTCTTGACTTAACTCGGGTTGGTAGCTATCTGCCTTGGTTGTCTTATGCTAGAGGTGGATCCTGGGGGATGAAGGTTCTGTTGACTTAACTCGGGTTGGTAGCTATCTGCCTTGGTTGTCTTATGCTAGAGGTGGATCCTGGGGGATGAAGGTTCTGTTGACTTAACTCGGGTTGGTAGCTATCTGCCTTGGTTATCTTATGCTAGAGGTGGACCCTGGGGGATGAAGGTTCTGTTGACTTAACTCGGGTTGGTAGCTATCTGCCTTGGTTGTCTTATGCTAAAGGTGGACCCTGGGGGATGAAGGTTCTGTTGACTTAACTCGGGTTGGTAGCTATCTGCCTTGGTTGTCTTATGCTAAAGGTGGATCCTGGGGGATGAAGGTTCTGTTGACTTAACTCGGGTTGGTAGCTATCTGCCTTGGTTGTCTTATGCTAAAGGTGGACCCTGGGGGATGAAGGTTCTGTTGACTTAACTCGGGTTGGTAGCTATCTGCCTTGGTTGTCTTATGCTAAAGGTGGACCCTGGGGGATGAAGGTTCTGTTGACTTAACTCGGGTTGGTAGCTATCTGCCTTGGTTGTCTTATGCTAAAGGTGGACCCTGGGGGATGAAGGTTCTGTTTTTGCAAGAAACACGTCGGGATCACCAGAAAGACAGCCTTTTCAAGGATCAGAACATCCAGTTTGTTCTGGTTTCCTAGAAAATCAAACCCGTCAAAACGGACGCACGCACGCACGGAGGACGGATGAAGCAAAAAAACAATACTTCCCGAAGCTTCGCTCGGGAGCTAACAAGGACACACAACTACTGTCACAGCCGCCCACAGTACCTATACACCTACCTCATTGCTAGGAAGTACACCCAGCAGTTCCATGAAGATGAAAACGAATACACAAACAAACAAACAAATCACAATCGAAGCCACAAGTTGTTTGGATTATGTTGGGTCAGACTTAAACCAACTCGCTCCAGAAAGTCTCAGGATACTTTCTCTCAATGCATCGAAGGTAATATTGTCTGTCTGAATCCTGGTCACATAGATCATTGTCATCGATGTATGCTCAGCATGGGTTGTAGCCACATTCGTACCCATTGTTTGTCTGAATCCTGGTCACATAGATCATTGTCATCGATGTATGCTCAGCATGGGTTGTAGCCACATTCGTACCTATTGTCTGTCTGAATGCTGGTCACATAGATCATTGTCATCGATGTAAGCTCAGCATGGGTTGTAGCCACATTCGTACCTATTGTTTGTCTGCATCCTGATCACATGGAGCATTGTCATCGATGTAAGTTCAGCGTGGGTTGTAGCCACATTCGTACCTATTGTTTGTCTGAATCCTGGTCACATAGATCATTGTCATCGATGTAAGCTCAGCATGGGTTGTAGCCACATTCGTACCTATTGTTTGTCTGCATCCTGATCACATGGAGCATTGTCATCGATGTAAGTTCAGCGTGGGTTGTAGCCACATTCGTACCTATTGTTTGTCTGAATCCTGGTCACATAGATCATTGTCATCGATGTAAGCTCAGCATGGGTTGTAGCCACATTCGTACCCATTGTTTGTCTGAATCCTGGTCACATAGATCATTGTCATCGATGTAAGCTCAGCATGGGTTGTAGCCACATTCGTACCTATTGTTTGTCTGAATGCTGGTCACATAGATCATTGTCATCGATGTAAGCTCAGCATGGGTTGTAGCCACATTCGTACCTATTGTTTGTCTGAATGCTGGTCACATAGATCATTGTCATCGATGTAAGCTCAGCATGGGTTGTAGCCACATTCGTACCTATTGTTTGTCTGAATCCTGGTCACATAGATCATTGTCATCGATGTAAGTTCAGCATGGGTTGTAGCCACATTCGTACCTATTGTCTGTCTGAATGCTGGTCACATAGATCATTGTCATCGATGTATGTTCAGCATGGGTTGTAGCCACATTCGTACCTATTGTCTGTCTGAATGCTGGTCACATAGATCATTGTCATCGATGTATGTTCAGCATGGGTTGTAGCCACATTCGTACCTATTGTCTGTCTGAATGCTGGTCACATAGATCATTGTCATCGATGTATGTTCAGCATGGGTTGTAGCCACATTCGTACCTATTGTCTGTCTGAATGCTGGTCACATAGATCATTGTCATCGATGTATGTTCAGCATGGGTTGTACCCAGTTTAGCCGCATTCGTCCTCCTAGCCTTCGTTTGTTTAATGAGGAGAAGAATAGACCAAAACTTCCACTGCAATACTGAGATAAAGTATAACTATGACGTGACCCATACTCGTTTTTTCTTCAATTATTATCGTTTTTACAGTCCTAGAAATAGTCCTAGCTTTGGCAAAGAAAAACAAGGTAGCAAGCGATACAAACGCACTCCCAGGACGTGTGTAGATTTAACGAAATACGTTTATATGGAACTCCCATCATCAGTGGCGCATGATGGACACATCTGCTAATGTTCCCAATACTCTGCATAACCGATTGCACATAATATTTCACAAAATTCAATGTTACCAAAATGGGCCTCACTTGTGGTACGTTTGCTTGGCTTGCCATGTCAGTAAATTAGTAAGCAACCTTTTCAACGCCAGCCATTTTTCAACCAAAACCCTTTTTTTCTCAAAACTTTTTCATTAAACTTACCTGGGTAGAGAAAAGATTTCATCTGCAATATTTGGGATTCCTTTGTGACATCCATAAAATAGGGCCTGTCCTTACCTCCCAAAATGAAGAACATAAGGTCACTGGATACCAGACCCTCATTTGATGCCTTTTAGTGACATGGGTGTTAAATCATTGTGGTGCCAAGAGACGACAGTGGCGATGAAAGGGTTTAAGCATATTACAAGCATCATTGTCCTGACATGGGAGAGGATTGTGTCCGTAAGGAGGCCCGAATTCCCCCTCTCACACCCCATTCCTCACAACCCGGTTTGTTGGTGACCCAGCTTACAGGAATAGTAGTAGGATATGGTTTGTTTCATCAGTTTGGGGTTAATTCATTGTTTTCTGTCCATTTTGCTATGTATGGAAGGTTGTTACTTTTGCTTTCTTGTACCTGTGTAAATAAAGCCATTTTTCGCAATGCTTACGTGTGTATAGTCAGAAAGAGAATGTTTTTTAAAAATCCTAACTCTTTCCGGTTTACCAGAAGGAACGTGCGTGTGAGCGCAGATCTGTGTGCACGCGAATGGAGCGCCCGAATATCTCTAGGCGTGTGTGTGCGTCAGTAATAGGATGTTTATATTTTTATTGTTTCTTCGCTTGTCTCGTGCAAGTCGATTCAAAGTTGAGTGAGTTCAGGTCAACCGGTTGGTGTGTATTCTGTAGCAGGGCAGGGTTAGTCAGATTCATCACAGGTCTCCACAGCGCAACTTGTGGCTGTGTTCTGGTCGTCCCAGGGAGCAGTGCACCTACTGCTCAAAGGTTTCTTCGCGGCTGTTCGGTCAGCTACTGGTGTTTCGCCACAGGAATAGCTCTGTTCTTGTGGGAAGCCAGGGTCTAAGTTTGGCAAAGGGGTTAGCTTCGTCAGCCTACCCGCCAACTTAGGGGTTTTCGGGTCTCTCTGGGACCCCATGTAAATATTGTATCAGTCACGGGTTTGATGGGTGAGTAATGTGTGTGGGAAGGTTTGTATTCATTTTCAGAAGTCTAAATTGAACGGGGGTGGTAATTTTTAAATGGTTTTAGTCCTGGGTTGGCATTTTCGAGAATTGTTGTCAGTCTCACTAGTCCGACAGTTAACTAGTCCGACAGTTTTCTAGTCCTACAGTTTCCTTCAAACAATCAATTTTCTTCGTTTTCTTCCTTATTGTTAGGATATTTTGTTACCTTATTATATCCCTTTTGTTCAAACAATCGGCAGTTGTGTTTTCAGGGTGAGCTGTCGGGCTGCAGGCCGTGCAACTTGGTTGAGCTTGTTTTATTATTTTGGTTTAGTTTCGTCTTCATTTTTACACAGTAACTTTTTATGTTAACCCTCTTAGTTTTAATATATCTTTTTAAAGTGATTGTTTCAGCTAGTGCCATTGTAAAGGAAGTTTTCTTTGGGAATTTAATTTGGCCATTTCAATTTCAATTCCAAATTCCAAAATTAAGAAGCTTTTGACTTAATCTCTCAATCCGCTTCTATGAAATCCAAACCTTGGTCACTATGACTCGGCTGAACTGAGAGTGATACTTACCCGGCCTGTTCGCAGGACTACTTCTTTTTCTTGTTTTGTGAGCGGACAGACTGGAGTGCTACCCCGCCCTAATCCGATGCCTTGCCGGGGAGGGTCCTCGCATCATTTCCCCCCCCCCCCTTCATAAGCCATCCCTTGTTGCCCTCCTCCTTGCCCCGTCCCCTTAAGTCCTCGGCGCTGGAAACCAAGCAGCCAGCGGTGACGAGAGCAGCCGGCTGGGTACGGAGCCTGTCCAGCGATCGGCTCGCCTTGGAGGACGACAGCTTGTCTTGGGAGGGTCGGCGCGCTCCCGAAGAACGACGGCCAGCCGTGTGAGGAGCTTCGGAGCGGAGGGACTTTCTGTGGAGGAACGGCCGTGGTTCTCTAGTGCTGTGAGAGAACCCAGTCTGGGGATTCAGCTTCTAAACAGCTAAGTGTTAAAAGATAATATTTGTTATGTGACCAGTGTGTTTCCGGGAGGAAACAGTGACCGACATGAACTCAGGCAGGGACAGTTGTCTACAAAGTGGTATATGAGTGATTAATGCCAAGAGTTTCAGTAATTATAATCTTCTTCTTTTTTGGGAAACTGTGCTGTTATACCGAGCCTACCCAAGGAAAGCTGTCCTAGCTTTACCAAGTGACTGGTGTTTGTTTTAAATATCCTTTATTATTCAGTTAACATCTCATTGTTTGGGCTCCTGCCGACTTATGGCCAGTTTTTCCGACCCTTGAAGGGGTTAAGGGGGAATTCTATTTTCACGGGGTCAATTTCTTAGTCCTTCGTTGGACTGGTCAAGAGAGGGTTTTGTTGTCAGTCTGTATTTAGTCCTTCACCGGACTCCGGGATTTGTTTAAGGCTGGGCATCAGGCGGAGGAGTTCTTGTTGGCTACTGTTAATTTTGCTTTACCCTTAATTGTATGTAAATATTAACATGTTCGCATTGTCTGGCGCCATGCTTTTGGCTTGTCATTTTGTTTAAATTATAATTTTCAAAGAAGACACAAAATCACGGCTTAATCTTTGTTCAGAGTGTGCGTGTGCGAGTCTGGGTGATTGCGCGCCTTAAGTGTTTACTTGGTCTGTTCTCTTGACCCTACCCTTTTAGTCCGGTTTCGGTCTTGCGCAAAACTGCGGGCCAAAACCGTGACACATGTGTCTTCTTTGAAAATTATAATTTAAACAAAATGACAAGCCAAAAGCATGGCGCCAGACAATGCGAACATGTTAATATTTACATACAATTAAGGGTAAAGCAAAATTAACAGTAGCCAACAAGAACTCCTCCGCCTGATGCCCAGCCTTAAACAAATCCCGGAGTCCAGTGAAGGACTAAATACAGACTGACAACAAAACCCTCTCTTGACCAGTCCAACGAAGGACTAAGAAATTGACCCCGTGAAAATAGAATTCCCCCTTAACCCCTTCAAGGGTCGGAAAAACTGGCCATAAGTCGGCAGGAGCCCAAACAATGAGATGTTAACTGAATAATAAAGGATATTTAAAACAAACACCAGTCACTTGGTAAAGCTAGGACAGCTTTCCTTGGGTAGGCTCGGCATAACAGCACAGTTTCCCAAAAAAGAAGAAGATTATAATTACTGAAACTCTTGGCATTAATCACTCATATACCACTTTGTAGACAACTGTCCCTGCCTGAGTTCATGTCGGTCACTGTTTCCTCCCGGAAACACACTGGTCACATAACAAATATTATCTTTTAACACTTAGCTGTTTAGAAGCTGAATCCCCAGACTGGGTTCTCTCACAGCACTAGAGAACCACGGCCGTTCCTCCACAGAAAGTCCCTCCGCTCCGAAGCTCCTCACACGGCTGGCCGTCGTTCTTCGGGAGCGCGCCGACCCTCCCAAGACAAGCTGTCGTCCTCCAAGGCGAGCCGATCGCTGGACAGGCTCCGTACCCAGCCGGCTGCTCTCGTCACCGCTGGCTGCTTGGTTTCCAGCGCCGAGGACTTAAGGGGACGGGGCAAGGAGGAGGGCAACAAGGGATGGCTTATGAAGGGGGGGGGGGGAAATGACGCGAGGACCCTCCCCGGCAAGGCGTCGGATTAGGGCGGGGTAGCACTCCAGTCTGTCCGCTCACAAAACAAGAAAAAGAAGTAGTCCTGCGAACAGGCCGGGTAAGTATCACTCTCAGTTCAGCCGAGTCATAGTGACCAAGGTTTGGATTTCATAGAAGCGGATTGAGAGATTAAGTCAAAAGCTTCTTAATTTTGGAATTTGGAATTGAAATTGAAATGGCCAAATTAAATTCCCAAAGAAAACTTCCTTTACAATGGCACTAGCTGAAACAATCACTTTAAAAAAATATATTAAAACTAAGAGGGTTAACATAAAAAGTTACTGTGTAAAAATGAAGACGAAACTAAACCAAAATAATAAAACAAGCTCAACCAAGTTGCACGGTCTGCAGCCCGACAGCTCACCCTGAAAACACAACTGCCGATTGTTTGAACAAAAGGGATATAATAAGGTAACAAAATATCCTAACAATAAGGAAGAAAACGAAGAAAATTGATTGTTTGAAGGAAACTGTAGGACTAGAAAACTGTCGGACTAGTTAACTGTCGGACTAGTGAGACTGACAACAATTCTCGAAAATGCCAACCCAGGACTAAAACCATTTAAAAATTACCACCCCCGTTCAATTTAGACTTCTGAAAATGAATACAAACCTTCCCACACACATTACTCACCCATCAAACCCGTGACTGATACAATATTTACATGGGGTCCCAGAGAGACCCGAAAACCCCTAAGTTGGCGGGTAGGCTGACGAAGCTAAACCCCCTTGCCAAACTTAGACCCTGGCTTCCCACAAGAACAGAGCTATTCCTGTGGCGAAACACCAGTAGCTGACCGAACAGCCGCGAAGAAACCTTTGAGCAGTAGGTGCACTGCTCCCTGGGACGACCAGAACACAGCCACAAGTTGCGCTGTGGAGACCTGTGATGAATCTGACTAACCCTGCCCTGCTACAGAATACACACCAACCGGTTGACCTGAACTCACTCAACTTTGAATCGACTTGCACGAGACAAGCGAAGAAACAATAAAAATATAAACATCCTACCACTGACGCACACACACGCCTAGAGATATTCGGGCGCTCCATTCGCGTGCACACAGATCTGCGCTCACACGCACGTTCCTTCTGGTAAACCGGAAAGAGTTAGGATTTTAAAAAACATTCTCTTTCTGACTATACACACGTAAGCATTGCGAAAAATGGCTTTATTTACACAGGTACAAGAAAGCAAAAGTAACAACCTTCCATACATAGCAAAATGGACAGAAAACAATGAATTAACCCCAAACTGATGAAACAAACCATATCCTACTACTATTCCTGTAAGCTGGGTCACCAACAAACCGGGTTGTGAGGAATGGGGTGTGAGAGGGGGAATTTGGGCCTCCTTACGGGGAATCCCGTAACACGCCCCCCCCTCAAGGCTCAGTAGCGCCTGAAGCACTGAGCCAGGCACAATTCCTTACTCGAGCATCCTGCTGAGATAATCAGCCTCGACGTTCCTTGACCCAGGAATGTGTCGGAATGTGAAGGGTGTCGACTGCAGTTCGATAGCCCAGCCCATGAGTCGCCGGCTGACTGGCCTGATCCGGTGAAGGTACTGAAGAGGATGATGATCCGTCTCCAGCACAAACTCCCTCCCGTAGAGGTAGGGATAGAATCGTCGGATGGACCAAACGACGGCAAGACACTCTTGCTCGATGGTGTGGTACTTGCACTCAGCTGCTGATAACTTCTTGCTGGCAAACATCACAGGTCGCAAACCCTCCCCTTGGTCTTGCATGAGGGCAGCCCCTATCCCCGTGGCCGAAGCGTCTGTCCTTAGAACATACGGAATGTCTTGCCGGGGCAGCTGAAGCACAGGGCTCGCCAGGAGTTCACGCTTGAGGGTCTGGAATGCTTCCATTCCTTCCTCATCCCACTTGATCTTCTCAGGCTGTCTCGCCTTCGTCCTCTCGGTCAAAGGAAGGGCTTTCTCGGCGAAGTGGTCTACAAACTTTCGGTAGTAACCGACGAGGCCCAGAAATGATCGCAATCCTTTCTTGGTCGTTGGCGGTTCGGCTGTCTCAATCTTGTCCAACTTCTCTTCTTCTGGCAAAAGGTGTCCCGCTTCCAACACATGTCCCAGGAAGCTCACCTTGCCCTCCCCTATCTGGCATTTTGTTGGACGGGCGGACAACTGAACCTCTCTTAGCCGAGTCAAAACCTTTCTGAGTACCTCTAGATGTCTCTCCCATGTTGTGGTAGCCGCGAGCACATCATCCATGAAGTTATGAACTTCCTGCAATTCCAGTGGTTCCAGCATCAACCGCATGACCCGGCTGAAGACTGCACCTGCGGTCTTCAGCCCGAACGGCATGACCCGCCACTGGAACTGGCCTTGGGGTGTGGTGAAGGCTGTCATGTGCTTATCTTGTTCTGCCATGGGTATCTGCCAATACCCCTTCGACAGATCTAATTTCGTGAAGTACTTGGCATTCCCAAGCTGGGCGAAGATGTGTTCGATGTCAGGCATGGGTTCTGCGTCAAATCTCAACACTTGGTTAAACCTACGAAAGTCAACACAAAAGCGCATCTTCCCGTCCTTTTTCTTCACTAGCAATATCGGGGAAGAGTATGGAGACTTGGCTCGTTCGATGACACCCATCTTCAGCATCTGTTGCACTTCCTCTTTCACTACCTCTGTCTGAGAGTGGGGAAGTGGATACTGCTTCACGGATACGGGTCCTTCCTGTGTGACTTCCAAGGTGCATTCCGCAAGCGTACACCTAAGAGGAAGGTCAGTAAGTATATCGGAAAAATCTTCACACAAGGCTTGAGCCTGGGCCCTTTCTTTCTCCGTCAACACTTGACTGATCTTGACGTCTTTCCAATTCTCCTCTGATTGGAGTGGTATGAAGGGTATAGAATGATCAATGGTTTCGGGCATGGACAGGTCAACGACGACAGGCGTATATCCTGCAGCGCAACTTTCATGGCAATCTTGGCTGGCTTGCATTTCCACACCTGAACTCAACTCCTCTGTCACCCTTGTCCCAACCTGACACTGCTCCCGGCGCAAGTATCGCTTGACGAGGTTGGCGTGAACCAATTTGTCCTTCCCTCGGATTCGGAGGCGGTAATCCCAGTCACCAACGCGCTCTACGACTCGGAACGGTCCTTGCCAGGCCAGCTGTAGCTTGTTGCGTTTAGTGGGCAGCAACAGGAGCACTTCATCACCGACATCATACCATCTCTCCTTTGCTTTCCTGTCATAGAGTTTCTTCTGCTTCGCTTGAGCCTTCCTCAAGTGATCTTGTGCAATCTTGCATGTAGTCTCGATCCTGTTCTTGAGATCTAAGACCAACTCTACCTCGGTTCGTTCCTCCTGGTCAGCGTCTTCCTTGACCCACACTTGCTTCAGTAGTTGCATCGGTCCCCTGACTGTCCTCCCGTACAGTAACTCAAACGGAGAGAACTGGGTGCTTTCCTGGGGTACCTCTCTATAGGCGAACAACACAGCGGGTATGAACCGATCCCACTCTTTTGGTTGGTCGATGCAGAGCCGTCTCAACATCTGCTTCAGAGTTCCGTTGAAGCGTTCCACCAACCCGTTCGCCTGGGCGTGGTAGGGCGATGTTGTCTCCTTGTGTACACCAAGCATTCGGTATACTGCTTGCATCATCTCGGATGTGAACTGGGACCCCCGATCTGAAATCACTTTTTCTGGAATCCCAGTCCTAGTCCACATGGTCCAAAGCGCCTCAGCCACTGTCTCTGTGTCTATCCGTTTCAGAGGGACTGCATCCGGGTATCTCGTTGCATAGTCAACCGTCACAAGGACGAACCGATATCCACGAGTTGAAGCTGGGATGATGGGCCCAATGAGATCAACTGCAACCTTGGCGAATGGCGTAGAGACTAGCGGCACTTTCCCAAGGGGTACCCTGGTATTGTGTCCTCTTGGAGTCGTCCTTTGGCAAACATCACACGTTTGGCAATAACTCTGTACGGCCTGGGCCATGCATGGCCAATAAAAATCTTGTTGGATGCGCTCCAGTGTCCGTTTCTTTCCAAGGTGGCCCGTCATCGGATTGTCATGGGCCATCTGCAATACGCTGTCCCGCAAGCAGGTAGGAACCACCAACTGTCGATATTTGGCACCTCCTGACTCGAAAACCCTGAACAAAATCCCCTTGCTCTCTTCAAACCAGGACCTCCCGTTCTTCGTCTGTTTCGGTACGACCCCGACCAAGCTCCGGGGTTGTGACAGGGTGGTGTCTTTTTTCTGTAGGTCACCGATCTCGCTAGGTGTCACCTTCAATGCTGCCGGGATAGACACTGGATTCAGCACAGGCTTGAGCTTCTGCTGCTGTTCCTCCGCTTGAGCACGCGTCACAACAGCACAACTCGCAGTCGCCGGTAAGTCCGTAGAAACCATGAGCTCCTCCCCTCCAGCAAAAGTCACACGGTTTCCAATAAGGAGTGAGTGAATAGGCTTTTCAAGTGCCACGGCCCAAACGTTGCCCTTGAAATAAGGTGTGGATACTGCGATGAGTACGGTGGGCCTTCTGGCCTGAAACTGGGACTCAACACCGGATATCACACATTCGGGTCCCTGTAGTGCATCCTTGGGGACTAGATCGTTGTCTACAAACGTTGTACTGGCTCCAGAGTCTCTTATCGCATGTACTACTTTCCCCTCGACCACAGCTGCGAACACCGGGAAAGACGATGCAGCGTCGCCAGTAGTACCGAACGAAACGTAAACCCTTCCACCCCTGCCTCTTCCTCCTTGATTCTGTCGCTGGAGTTCATCGCGGCGAAGTTGGGGGCAGTCACGCTTGAAGTGTCCCAAGCTCCCACACTTGTAGCAGCCTTGTTGTTGCTTCTCGGTTTCCCGTAGGGGTGGTAGAGACGTTCCTGAAGAAACTGGGGTAGTCGTCGAATCCTCTCGTGCGTGACCCTTCTCGTTAAGCATGGTTCCCCCTCCGGGCCGCTTGTTCATATCCAGCCTGAGCGGTACCGCCCTGCGGACACGGCGAGCATCAGCATGGGCCTCGGCGATCTCCAATGCCTTCATGAAAGTCTTGGGTTTCATCTCGGACATCTTGAACTGGAGCTCCGGGGACACCCCCTGAATCAGCTGCTCAATGAGCACACAGTCCTCCAAAGATTGCTCTGCCGCCTCAACCCAGTAGTGGAGACTCCTCTTCAACCGCTCCCCAAACTGCTCAAACGTCTCGGCCGTCTCTTTCCGCATCGACCTAAACCTTTGGCGATAAGCCTCTGCAGTCATGTGTAGCCGCTGGCGCAGTGCCTTCCTCAGCTGGTTGTAAGTTGGGTCCGGGGGTAAATTTACAAAAGCCTCTTTTGCTTTTCCCGTCAAGTTACTGATAAGGTACAAGGCCTTCTTTTCATCAGGTATCCCATAGGCCCTAGCTATGGAGTCAAAATGTTCCAGGTAAATGTCTATGTCTTCACCAGGGAGATACATAGGGAGTTTCAACCGAGGCGGCTCCACAGTAAGGGCTCCCTCATTCGTCCTTTTGGGGCTATTCCCCTTGGTTAACCGCTCCAGTAGAAGGCGCTGCTGTTGCCGCTCGGCACGCCGTTCCTCGAGCTCTTCCTCAAAACGTCGCCTCTCCCCTTCCATCCGCTGTTCCTCAGCTTCCTTCTCCTCCTTCCGTCTCTGTTCCTCGGCGGCCTTTTCCTCCTTCCGTCTCTGTTCCTCCTGTCTATAACGCTCTTCCTCTCTCCTTCTCTCCTCAGCACGCTCCTCACAACGGCGCTCCTCTTCTCTGCGCTGTTTTTCCACCTCCAATTGCATCCAAAGCAGCATGGGGTCGGCAGGGGGCGGCTGATTTGGTGGATAATGGGCAGGCTGGCGTTCGATAAATCCGGGAGGCACGGTAAACCTGGTATCCTCTCCAGTCTGGAGCTTGCCCCTCCCGCGTCCCATAAACATCCGTGGCGTCGTCTCTGGGGTAAACACACCCAATGGCGCAGACGACAAAGTAGTAGTAGTAGTCACAGACCGGCCGGTGGTGACAATGGGTGTGGTCACGGTGGGGACACTAACAACAGGCGGGGCCTCCATACCAGGAAGGACTCCCACAGCACGGGTTCGTAATTGATACCTGGGCGCTGCAGCTCCCTCAAGGTCACGATCATCCGAATCCATGGTCACAAAGCTGGTCTTCCTCCAAATGATAATTTGTTTTTCTTCAAACACGCCTCCGAAACTAAACTAGAATCCTGGGTTTTGCGCTTCAAAATCCGGAAACTACCCACGACAACTAGGTCGCGATACTAACACACATACAAAAACTATTACAGCATTCCCATTCACGTTCTTTTTTTAATTTTTACCGCAAAAATTTATCCCGAAAGTTTTATTAAATTACGACACCAATTAATTTTTTTTTAAATTTCCTACAAAAGCTTACAACCAAATTAAACCTTTACTCGTAAGATGAAAAGACTCATCCAGACACTCTCTGAACCACTCCATTGTTTATTGGCTCACATCCTCACAAATGGCTGCGACTAAAATAACTCTAAAGCAACCATAAATCTTAACAATTGCAACTAGACAGCCTAAAGCAAGTGAGGACAATAAATTTTAGAAGTCGTCAATTTCTTGTAATTAGCAACCATAAATTATCCGACGCACAACAAATTCGCGAACGGCAAGCAAAATTTAATCCCTACCTAAATACCTCTCTAACCCTAGGCCAGAACAACTACTGGCACCGACGAGTCAAAAGCCGCTGGGGTGTGGTGATGCCTTCAAATTTCTTCTCTCTATTTGAGAGCCTGTTCTTTTCCCCTCACTATCTTACTCCTAAAGCCAAAAATACATGAAGTGAAATAAAACCAAAACAAAAGGAAAACTGCAATTCCTTATCTTTCTTCACAGCAAAAATGAAACTAGGAGGAGGGGGAAGGAAAAACAATCAGCAAGCCATGATCCCAGGGCAAGCGCAGGACTGGCAGCCGCGTTCTCTGGGAGCTGGCAGGGTCTCCGCCCAAGTTGGTCCCTGCACCCTCCTACCGCCCACTTAAACTAAGGTGTTCAGCGGCGCGGCGCGGGTGTGGATGAAATGCACAACCTCAGTGTTCACCGTCTACCCCGCATCTCCACCAATGTGTCACGGTTTTGGCCCGCAGTTTTGCGCAAGACCGAAACCGGACTAAAAGGGTAGGGTCAAGAGAACAGACCAAGTAAACACTTAAGGCGCGCAATCACCCAGACTCGCACACGCACACTCTGAACAAAGATTAAGCCGTGATTTTGTGTCTTCTTTGAAAATTATAATTTAAACAAAATGACAAGCCAAAAGCATGGCGCCAGACAATGCGAACATGTTAATATTTACATACAATTAAGGGTAAAGCAAAATTAACAGTAGCCAACAAGAACTCCTCCGCCTGATGCCCAGCCTTAAACAAATCCCGGAGTCCAGTGAAGGACTAAATACAGACTGACAACAAAACCCTCTCTTGACCAGTCCAACGAAGGACTAAGAAATTGACCCCGTGAAAATAGAATTCCCCCTTAACCCCTTCAAGGGTCGGAAAAACTGGCCATAAGTCGGCAGGAGCCCAAACAATGAGATGTTAACTGAATAATAAAGGATATTTAAAACAAACACCAGTCACTTGGTAAAGCTAGGACAGCTTTCCTTGGGTAGGCTCGGTATAACAGCACAGTTTCCCAAAAAAAGAAGAAAATTATAATTACTGAAACTCTTGGCATTAATCACTCATATACCACTTTGTAGACAACTGTCCCTGCCTGAGTTCATGTCGGTCACTGTTTCCTCCCGGAAACACACTGGTCACATAACAAATATTATCTTTTAACACTTAGCTGTTTAGAAGCTGAATCCCCAGACTGGGTTCTCTCACAGCACTAGAGAACCACGGCCGTTCCTCCACAGAAAGTCCCTCCGCTCCGAAGCTCCTCACACGGCTGGCCGTCGTTCTTCGGGAGCGCGTCGACCCTCCCAAGACAAGCTGTCGTCCTCCAAGGCGAGCCGATCGCTGGACAGGCTCCGTACCCAGCCGGCTGCTCTCGTCACCGCTGGCTGCTTGGTTTCCAGCGCCGAGGACTTAAGGGGACGGGGCAAGGAGGAGGGCAACAAGGGATGGCTTATGAAGGGGGGGGGGGGAAATGACGCGAGGACCCTCCCCGGCAAGGCGTCGGATTAGGGCGGGGTAGCACTCCAGTCTGTCCGCTCACAAAACAAGAAAAAGAAGTAGGCCTGCGAACAGGCCGGGTAAGTATCACTCTCAGTTCAGCCGAGTCATAGTGACCAAGGTTTGGATTTCATAGAAGCGGATTGAGAGATTAAGTCAAAAGCTTCTTAATTTTGGAATTTGGAATTGAAATTGAAATGGCCAAATTAAATTCCCAAAGAAAACTTCCTTTACAATGGCACTAGCTGAAACAATCACTTTAAAAAGATATATTAAAACTAAGAGGGTTAACATAAAAAGTTACTGTGTAAAAATGAAGACGAAACTAAACCAAAATAATAAAACAAGCTCAACCAAGTTGCACGGCCTGCAGCCCGACAGCTCACCCTGAAAACACAACTGCCGATTGTTTGAACAAAAGGGATATAATAAGGTAACAAAATATCCTAACAATAAGGAAGAAAACGAAGAAAATTGATTGTTTGAAGGAAACTGTAGGACTAGAAAACTGTCGGACTAGTTAACTGTCGGACTAGTGAGACTGACAACAATTCTCGAAAATGCCAACCCAGGACTAAAACCATTTAAAAATTACCACCCCCGTTCAATTTAGACTTCTGAAAATGAATACAAACCTTCCCACACACATTACTCACCCATCAAACCCGTGACTGATACAATATTTACATGGGGTCCCAGAGAGACCCGAAAACCCCTAAGTTGGCGGGTAGGCTGACGAAGCTAACCCCCTTGCCAAACTTAGACCCTGGCTTCCCACAAGAACAGAGCTATTCCTGTGGCGAAACACCAGTAGCTGACCGAACAGCCGCGAAGAAACCTTTGAGCAGTAGGTGCACTGCTCCCTGGGACGACCAGAACACAGCCACAAGTTGCGCTGTGGAGACCTGTGATGAATCTGACTAACCCTGCCCTGCTACAGAATACACACCAACCGGTTGACCTGAACTCACTCAACTTTGAATCGACTTGCACGAGACAAGCGAAGAAACAATAAAAATATAAACATCCTACCACTGACGCACACACACGCCTAGAGATATTCGGGCGCTCCATTCGCGTGCACACAGATCTGCGCTCACACGCACGTTCCTTCTGGTAAACCGGAAAGAGTTAGGATTTTAAAAAACATTCTCTTTCTGACTATACACACGTAAGCATTGCGAAAAATGGCTTTATTTACACAGGTACAAGAAAGCAAAAGTAACAACCTTCCATACATAGCAAAATGGACAGAAAACAATGAATTAACCCCAAACTGATGAAACAAACCATATCCTACTACTATTCCTGTAAGCTGGGTCACCAACAAACCGGGTTGTGAGGAATGGGGTGTGAGAGGGGGAATTCGGGCCTCCTTACGGGGAATCCCGTAACAATGATCAGTATAGTATTTTAGTTGTTGATGAAATAATGACTATTAAGAAAATTACTAACTTTTAAACAATCGAACTTTCTTGGAGTACGTGTATATGACATGCCGTTTAGGTAAACACGGACTGCGTCAGAGGGACATCATGTACAATTCTGTTACCGTTTAGTTTTATCATTTCAGAATTTAAAATTGCATCGAAATCTAACTCACATGTGTGTAACAAGCCAGAACATTGTGTCAACGCCATTCATGCCATACAGCCATAAGAAGCACTGCTGAGATGTTGTTACTGACTTTAATGATCTCACCGTCAAACTGAAACAAAGGAAAATGCAAAACCCATTCAAGTCTAACTTAACTTACATTTGTGTGTGATTTGTTGAAAGAAACAATAAAATAAAACAAAGATAATAACTTGTTTTGTGTTTGTTTTCTCCCATAAGAAACAAAATAATATTCCTTGAATAAGCACAACACAAAGAAATGGTGTATCATCTCTTCACAGGTCAAACAAACTAAATGTCTTTGTCTTCAACAAAAAAAACTCAATTGTCGTAAAAATAATGTTCTTAGCTCAGTCTCATTCACACATGATCGTTCCACATGTGTCATACACAAATAAAAAGACGTAAAAACAACAAACAATTACCAATGCTAATTGGCCACACAAATCAACAATACACTCTTCTAATTAAAGTGAACATATTAAATTCACCTTGATGGCGACTTTGTCTTGGATTTGGAGATGAATGGCATTGCGTGGTTTGAAAACTTTCATTGACTGTGGAAAATGGAGGTTCCAGTGAAAACGTTCGGTCAACGTAGTAACCTCTAACAAAATTAAAGACATTAACTTATTTACAAATTTGTTCACAAAAATGAAATATTTAAGACATTAAATATAATCGTTAGTGACAGATTATACTCATTACAAAAAACATGTCTTGAAAAGCTCGCAAATTCCAAAAACCACTTTGGAATTTAGATTAACGTAATTTAACAATGTACGAAAATAAAAGATTGAACTTGGCCTAGGACATTTCAAAACGAAAGAAATAAAGAAAAATCAATAACGATATCAATCCCGTATTCAAACGACGGCCCTCACACGCACTCCTGCAATCCGTCTGTTATAATAGTATTACATTATACGAAACCAATGTTTAAAAACCAACACATTACTGCTCCACTAGATCGGGATGCCTTCCCTTGTTGTCCTGGTTACCCATCAAACTGCTAGATCCCACCCTCGGCGTCCATGTACTATACCAAACAATCCCCATCTTCACAACATCCATTTCTGTCCCGGATGGCTTTTACACTCCCACCAATTACCAGGATTTATGACAGTGTACATACACAAATTATGATGTAAAACTAAATCACTGGCATAAATCATGGGAATTCCTTGTTATTAAATTTGCTTTGGGTAAAATGTTATTTAAAGTCTCTGAAATAACGAATTTGTCTAAACAACTGCTTAGCACTTTAGCACTGTCAAACATCTTGAGTGCATTCACTCATTCTCAAGAATCAAGACAAGTCGTTGCACGGGTCTGTCCAACACAGACATCTTGGCCTGTCTCTGGCCCTTACTGTTCAAGTTCTTTGTTGCAATGTTCAGCCGAACATGACGCACAAGTCCATCACCATCTGGCTGCGCAGAGACCACTCGGCCCAGCTGCCACTGGTTGCGAGGCAAATCTGGATCAGCGACAAGGACGACATCTCCCACCATGAGGTTTCTTTTGGGATGTAACCACTTCTGACGTTGCATGAGTGAAGACACATACTCCTTGCGCCACCTGGACCAAAACTGTTCGACCAGAAATTGAACCCGACGCCACCGTTTTCGTAGGAACATGTCTTCCTTCATGAAATGTCCAGGAGGCGGGAGAGGAACACTGGGTTTCATGGTGAGAATGTGATTTGGGGTAAGGGGTTCAGGGGATACTGGGTCACCTTGGTGAATGGCAGTAATTGGACGAGAGTTCACGATAGCCATCGTTTCATACAAGAGTGTTCGAAGAGATGAGTCATCCAGTCTTCCTGGACAAAGGGCGAGTGTGGCTTTGAGAACAGATTTCACCGTTCCGACCTGTCTTTCCCAAACGCCTCCGGCATGGCTTGCATAAGGTGTATTGAAGACAAATTCGCACTCGTTTCTGAAATGTTGCACAACTTTGTCCTTGTCCAATTCTTTCCTAGCAGCCTTCAGCTCGTTGTCACCTCCAATGAAGTTTGTACCCTGATCACAGTAGATCTTTTGAACAGGACCTCTGACAGCTATCAGGCAGCGTAGACCGTTGATGAACACATCTGTGGAAAGATCGTCCAACATCTCCAGGTGAACTGCTCTTGAGCAAAGACAAGTGAAGAGCAAACCGTACCGCTTCACTTCCTTTCGTCCATTTTTCACCAACACTGGGCCAAAGCAGTCCATTCCTACATGAGTGAAGGGAAGGGAAGGTTCAATCCTTTCTTTGGGCAGGTCGGCCATGAGTTGTTCTTGTACAGGGCTCCGCAGCTTTCTGCATGTGACACACTTGTGGAGAACTTTAGAGACTTGCCTGGATCCGCTCATTATCCAGAACCCTTGTGACCTTATTTTGTTCAAGGTCATTCCTCGGCCCTGGTGTTTGACCTTGTCATGACAGTGTTTGATCAACAGTTCTGTGATATGACAATCCTTGGGAAGAATTATAGGATGTTTTTCTTCCATTGAGAGTGATCCTTTCTTCAGTCTCCCACCGACGCGGAGTATTCCTTTGTGTAGGAAAGGCTCAGCATGTTGAAGTCGACTGGTTTTGGGCAGCGTGCTACCCGCGGTAGCGCAGTTCATTTCCACTGGCAAGAATTGTGACTGCAGATTTCTGATGATCACTTTCTTGGCTCTTTCCACCTCCTCCATTGTGAGATTTGAAGGAGGTTTGGAGGTTTTCGGTTTTCGCAGACTCAGAATTCTCGCAACGACGCGTGCTGCAACAGTCCAATCTGAGATGTGTGACAGTCGATCGTTCAGGTCAATGGCGAAAGGCGTAGACTTTGTCATCAGAGAGATGCGAATTTCCGGATCTTCGGATTGCAGTTCTGGTACGGAAGGAGTGGGAATTTTCAGTTCTTTGTCCCACAAGAAGTCGGGTCCTGAGAACCATGTTGACTGAAGAAGTCCAGTGACCCCAAGCCCACGTGAAGCAAAGTCAGCTGGGTTATTGTTTGTGATCACATGATGCCACTGGTTTGGTTCAGTCAGGTCCCTAATCTTCTGGACACGATTGGCGACGAACACATGGAACTTCTTTGCATCGTTGTTGATGTATCCGAGTACCACCTTAGAATCTGTCCAAAAGACTTCCCTGTCAATGTTGAGTTTGAGCTCCCCTTTGATCATGGTGCCGACTTGTGCAGCCACCAGTGCTGCAGAAAGTTCAAGACGGGGAACACTGATGACCTTTTTGGGGGCCACTCTCGCCTTGGCTGTCACGAGAGAGCAATGTACGTGTCCACTGTCGTTTTCCACTCTCAGATAACTGCACATTCCATAGCCTTTGAGACTTGCGTCTGAAAAGTGATGCAGCTGAATCTTCGCAACAGTTCCAAAGCTTGTGGGATAGTAGCATCTGGGAATGGACAACTTGTCCAAGTTGTGAGAGTCATCTGTCCAAACATTCCACTGAGAAAGAATCTCCTTTGGGACAGGATCGTCCCATTTTGTTCCTTTCTGACAAATGTCTTGAAGAATGCGCTTGCCCGTCAAGACGAAGGGGGCGATCAGTCCCATGGGGTCATACAGAGAGGCAACAGTAGCCAGGATACCACGGCGTGTGGATGGGCGATTCCCCGAAGAGAAAGAGAAGTGGAAAGTGTCACTTTCTATGGACCACTGCATGCCTAAAGCTCTCTGGGTGAGTGTGCCATCGAAGTTCAGGTCCAGAGCCAGGGTGCCCTCAGCACGCTCAGATGCGGGTATCGAGTTCATCACTTGTTGACTGTTTGACATGAACTTGTGCAGTCTAAGACCTCCTCTGCCACAGAGCTCTGTGGCTTCCTTGACGAGGTTGATTGCTTCTTCATCAGTTGGGTGGCTGGACAATCCGTCATCCACGTAAAAGTCTTCTTCGACAAATTTGGACGTTTCTGGGTAGTCAACACGATTCTCCTGGCCAGGTGCTTGAGTGCGAAGTTGGCACATCCTGGAGAAGAGGCTGCCCCGAACAAATGAACCTTCATCCTGTAGATCTGTACTTCCTTTGAAGGATCACAGTCTTTCCACCACAGGAATCTCAGGAAGTCACGATGCTCCTCTGCCACTCGAAATTGGTGAAACATCTTTTCCACATCGCAAGTGACAGCGACGGGGTAACGTCGAAACCTGCAGAGAATGCCCGCAAGGTTGTTGATGAGATTTGGACCAACCAGAAGATGATCGTTGAGGCTGGTGTTCTTGAACTTGGCTGAGCAGTCAAAGACGACCCGAAGCTTCCTTTTCTGTGGATGATAGACTCCATGGTGTGGAATATACCATTCCTGTCCTTCCTTGTGTTCGTGCGTTTCCTCAGCATCACCCCTCTCAAGGATGGTCCTCATGAAAAGACAGTACTCCTTGTGGTAATCCTCATCTTTCTGTAGCCTTTTCTTGAGATGCTCCAACCGCTTAGCTGCCACCTCGTAGTTGTTCGGTAGATTTGGTGTGCTCTGCTTTGTTTGTTGCTTGAAGGGAAGTGGCATTACGTAGTGCCCGTCTTCGTCCTTTCGAATGGATTCTTCCAAAGTTCGGACGAACTTGATGTCGTCTTGTGATGTCTTCTGATCTTCCTTGTCATTTTGAAAGTCTGTTTCCAAGATGCGACATGCATCCGTTGGGCTAAGAAGGGGGAACTCCTTTGCGGTGATGCGATTGCAGATGCTTTCGCTTTTGAGGAGACACGATGATGCAGTTGTAGAAGTTTGACCAATGATGCCCCAGCCAAGATCAGTTCGCACAGCGAATGGCTGCAAGTCACCGCCTACAATGTACTCCCTTGGCAAGAAGGCATGCGAACAGTTAAATCCGATCAGGACACCAGGTTCACAGTCAAGCAAAGGGGGTATCTCACCTGCAATTTGATGCAGATGACTCCAGTCTTTGGCTGTTTCACAAGTGGGGATATTGTCTGTCTTGAGAGGAATGTGGTCAATGGTGTAAGAAGGTGGTAGGTGAACATACATGTTGTCATTTTAACTTCGAACTCGTAGGTCAGTGATTCTTTCGCAAATAATGTCTGGCTTTCTTCCTTCCTGTATGGTCTCAATTTTGAGACGCGTCGGTTCTGAGTTGGTTGAAGACAAGTTGAGCCGTTTCAGAGTGGATTGGTCCACAAAGGTGGTGTCACTCTGTGAATCTATCAGCGCATACACGAGCACTTCGGTTTGGGGGTCCTGTTTAGTTGACAGCCACACAGGTAATGTCATCGAAGTGCTTGAAGTTGACGATGAGTTGCCGTTGCTGATCTTGCTCGAGATGGCCCTTGCTGAGTTGATAACCGCTTCTTCCCCTTGTGTCTTGTCCTTGAAGTTTTCATCATGTAAGCAGCTTGGATGTTTCAATTGGCACACCTTGCAAGTGTGAGGCCGTTCGCAGTTCTTTGAGACATGTCCCAAGCGCAGGCACCTGAAGCATCTTTTTTCCTGTTTGACAAACTGTTTGCGAAGATCCAGCGTTTCCTTTGCAAAGGCTGGACAGTTGGGAAGGTAGTGGTCCTTGGCATCGCAAAAGGCACATATTTTTGTTTTGTCCGAAGTTTGGGGAGCCTCAGGTGTCGCAGCGTTTGTAGTCATCACAACACAGTTTGTTTTGGGGTTGCGGTCTCCTTTTGGCTCCTTTCCTTTGCCATCTCCTCTCAAGGCCTGAAGAGAGCAAACGGGTCTGTTTGCAATTCTTGCTTGCACTGTTAAGAAACTGGCGAATTTGTGGAAGTCTGGATATTCTAGACCTTTCTCATCATGATCTGCCACGACGTTTCCCCACTTTGTTATCAACCAGTCAGGCAGCTTTTCAAGAAGCTTTCTGTTCTCTTCGACGTCGTCCAGATGTTTGAGTCCACGGATTTGAGCGCTGGCTTGGTCAATGGCATTGAGAAAATCTGAGAGTTTCCTGATTTCTTTGTAGTCTTTGGGACCAATTCTTGGCCAGGTGGACAGCCTTTGTCGGAAAGCAGAAAGAACGATGGTGGGATGGCCATAACGATCGTTCAGCACGGCCCATGCTTCCTCGTAGGCAGCTTCATCTGATCTGTAAAACATGCCATCAATGCACTCTGCTGCTTCTCCTGCAACGTAGCGTTCCAACAAGGCGAGTTTGTCTCCAACTTTGATGGACTTGCTGCCGACGAGACTTTCAAAGGACCGCTTCCATTTGATGAATTGCAAGGGGTCGCCTGAAAACGTTGGGGGTTCGTAAGTAGGCAGTCTGGTGTTTGCGATTGTTTCACGTAATGCTTGACCTAAGGCCGCACTGTCTTCTGACCCTTGACATTGATGATTCCTTTCATGCTGTTGAGGCTGGAATTCGTTTGCGTTGAAGTTGAGGTTTGACTGAGGACTGTCATTTGAGGAGCGCAGCTCTTCATCGCATGCTGCAATCACTGCCTTTGAAACACTGATCTCTTTCTCAGCTTCAAGTTGCTTCAGTTGTGACTCAAGGTGTGATTTCTGTTTGAGGGCTTCAAGTTCCACTTTCTGTGTCGCGAGTTTTATAGCTGCATCGGACCTCATGCTGGCTAGTTTTTCCTTCGATGATGCAGAAGAAACTTGGCTTTCGTTTGAACTTGAAGCAGATGACCTTGTTGAACTATACACTGATGCGGCATAGGTTGTGTCCAACATAAGTCGGATGCGAGATGTTTCTGCTACTTGATCCCAAGGCTGCAAATCACATTCACTCATGCGAACGTGACAAAGTTCAACTATGTTTTTTGTGTTTGCCGTGCAACTGTCCATTTTGCGACGAATTGCTTGATTTGGTACTGACAGATTA